>VZTH01012515.1:227053-255476 GCA_013397815.1 Aleadryas rufinucha | reverse complement strand
TTTTTTTTTTTTCTTTTCTTTTATTTCCTCTTTCCAGCTTACTGAGGCAGGTTCAGGTATCAACTGCTTGGACTCCATGTGCTGCTTCTCAGATGGGGAAACAGCATGCACATCTGTTAGAAGAATGCTGGAACGACTAATGGGAAGGTGTAGCCCAACCCGGGTCAACAGGTGTGGCATTTCTCTCAATAGCCTTTGCTGCAGACGATTCTCCTATAAACTGGAACCTGATGAGCCTGCAGCAATAGATGTCTAGAAACCAGCTGCAGGTTTTGCTTACCTAAGTAGAAAATGCAACTCTTTATTGTACTTTCTTTCATCCTAAAAGATTAGCTTCTGGTTTCTTTTTGAGTGGTTTCTTTTGGGATGGGGAGGGGAAAAACGGTTTTCAAAAGATTTCTGTTAAAGTGTTTACTTTGACTTTACAAGTTCTTGTGTTGTATCTATCGTAATTTCTCTTGATTTGTACATTCTTCTCTTTAGAAAATCAAGCCTTGCTGCTGTTTTTGTTCTCCTTTTTATGATTACTTTTTTGCCTTCACGAATCAGGAGTTGTTTGTGAAGTCGAAAGACTTTTCCCTTTGGTTCTTGATGTACAACCTCCAAATATTTACCTTGGAGCTTGCATTACTCCTGAAGGTATACAAAAGGCTCACATTCCCCCCCTTAAATATAATGTCATTGTTAGGAGGAGAGCCTTTAAATCTTTCAGCCATTGATTGATATGAAGATGAAATATTTTTGTAGTATAACTTTTATAATCTATTTCTAAAATCAGAGTGATTGACAGAACAGAGTCTTCAGGTTCTAAGAATTTTAAATGTTTTTTGGGTTCCAGAAGGTATATTGTCAAAATCATGTGTGCCATTCCAAAGTATGTGCTAAGTAAATCTTTTCTTCACAAACCACGTGTGAAACAAATGTCGGTGGGGTAAAAGCACATTGAGTAATTGAATTGATCTGAGCAGCAACACTGCTCTTGCAGTCAGCCCCACTGGGAGAGGAGCTCTCACTGAATCCTCTCATGTGCCATCTCCCCATTTCCAAACCAAGAGGGTTAGCAAACAAATATGGAAATATTTGGGGGTAGAAATAAAAATAGTCTTTTGTACATCGTAATGTCTGTCCCTGAATGATATCATGGTCCTCCTTTGGTCAAAAGGCAAACCTGAAAACACCGAACTTCCCACATTTTCAAGGAAACTCATTTGTAATTGAACAACTTTGTCTCTTTCAGTTAAAGGTTGTGATATCATTCATTGGGTATCAAATCTCGTGGTGTTAATTTTCCCTGACAGCTTTGTCAGCTCTGATTCTGCCTTTAGGTATTGCCTGGTCTGTAGTTCATCTCTGTCGGAACTCTTGTGTTGAACACGGTGTCTGTGCTTTCAGTCAGTCTCTCTCTTCTGGCTTGCTTATAAAACGTATTGAATGTTTCTACAAACCTAGGGTATGAGTATGCAAGAAGTTTCATTCCATATGAAAAATGAACTGTTACAATTAAGTACATTTTTAATTCAAACTTGCTGTGTAGAAAGCAGGCATGATGTGTAAAATAAACAGTTTAATAGAATTTTTAATCTACAAGGTGAGCATTTAATTGGTCTAAAAATCAACATTTTGGTAGCAGTTGCTCTAACTTTTCTGGGGTTTTTTTTTCACTTCTCTGTAAAACTGTGCTTTCCAAATGAGGAATTTCTCATGCTACTTCTTTTCACTTATTATCATCTAATTAGGGCAGACTGTTAGTTAACAATTGCCTTAGTAACCTGTAGTCTTATAAGGTAGGTATTCTGTGTTTTGTTTTCTGCAATGTATTTGCAGTTTTACAATTTGCTCTTTGTTCCACTCAGATTTTCTTTCCTTAATAACTTAAAAATATTTATTGAAGCTAACTCGTATTTGACAGAATATTAAACACTTTTTTCAAGACTGCTTTTTCTCAGGTTTCTTTTCTGTTTACCTCGTGTAGTTTTCAGGTGAAGTTCCATCTAGCCAAATAATTTCAGAGTTCTTAGAACACAGACATTAGGATTAAGTTTAATGAATATGCAAGACTATCTTGGTGCTACACTAAGGGCTTGAAGTTCTGTGGGTTTTGCTTCTGCCTCTGGTTGAAATTGCTCTGAACGATCTTCTAGTTTCACTTAATTTTATGTACAGTACAAATAGAAAAGAGATTTTTTTTTTTAAGTCAGTCGTAGTTGCTTTCTCCAGTGATTTCAGCTCCTCCAGTCAGTATTGACACTTAAAACCTGGTCTAAAAGTCAGGGGACCATTTTCTCTCTTACACTTTTCTTACAATATGAGAAAGTCTTTATTCATTTTTTAAATTACTAGTTGCTTAAGTCACATGAAGCAGTTACAAGTCGTGAAATGCTGAAGATGCAGTTAAGAAAACTATTGGGTGATTTTAAAATGCTCATAAAATTGTTTAGGCTTTGTTCACGAGCTTGAGCTGCTTTGTTTTTTATCTAAATCTCCAGAAGATTGTGCAGTCCCCAACAAGATGGTCTTTTGAGTACTTGTACTCTATAGAACAGCTAAATATTCAACCGGGAGGTAGCTGCAAATTATTTTTGTTGATTGAAGTGAGGCTGATGAATATGTTGTTCGTGCAAGTGCTGTAGAATTAAGAGCACTATTTTAAATAATGCTGCTGTAGCCAGCTTATGTCATATTCTCTGTTCCTTATATTCTGTCAAATATGATATTCTGTCAAATATGATAACATGAAATCATACATCGTATCAAATTTTGATAAAAACTTTGATGAATCAAAGTTGTACAAATGCTTGGAGTAGTGGGCCACAGGATTATAGTCTCTTGTGCTTAATTTACTGCTTGTAAAATGTATTTGAGAAGTATTTTCTATAGCTTCATTCACCAGTTAGAGTATAAAATGTGTGGTGTGGTATGTTAAAATGCATTTTTGTCTGTCCGTTCCATTAAATTGTCTGTCAACTTGTCAGTCACTGAAATATTAAGAATGCTGGATCACATACATTACTTGTACAGTAGGAATCATTGCTGAGTTGTTGGGTCTCCCATTAGTGGTTCTTGTGTCAAGGCACTGCATGGAACAGTTCTAGAGAAACAGCAGATTTCTGACTAATCCTGATTTGGAGGATAAACTCGTTGTGTTTTGACTTCCTGCCTTCCAAACTTCTTCAGCTTTTCCCATACAGCCCCCTAATACTGTCCAGCCAAGAACAGTATTTCTTCCCAAGCAGTAATTGGTCCTCAAGTGAAAGACACTGCGAGACCCCTCTGAGTCAGCAGCTGTGACATCTTGGGTGGTTCCCTGATGTTTTGAAGTGTAACAGGAAGGGATGAAACAGGTTCATGGCTGTAGATAAGTGCTGCCTCTCCCAGGTTCAGCCAGCGTGGATGTTTCCCGCTGGGACACGGCTGTGCCGGGTTTCCAGGGTTGGCTGTGTGCTCCACAGGGCTCTGCTGGAGCGGCCTCACGCTGCCTCTGTACACAGGCAGCATTCGCAGCCACCCGAGGCACAGCACTAAAACTTCAGCTGCTAAACAGGAATAAAAACCTCTTCTTGTTTTAATTCATAGGGATGGAAATATCTGTAGCTGTGTTAATTACATAGCAGGCACGAATTGGCCTCTGTTTCCAAAGGTTTGAACAAACTGCAGGTGCCTCCATGAAATTAATAATTAGTCCCTTAGAGAAGTACATTTGCCCACTCTCGTAACACTTCTATCTTTTGCTCTCATAGACTTTCTCCTCACCTCTAGAGTACAAGTTCCCAGTCAGCCAAACTTTTCTTTTATTGTTACTTTAGATCATGGAGTTCATCGGATCCCTTCTATGCCAACGACAGGAGCATCCTGACTCTCTCCACAATGGACTCAGCCACTTGCTGACAGGGACATTTTTGAATGCCTTGTGGAAGCCATGTGGTGCTCACACACCTGTAGCAGGTGCTGAGGCGAGTTCAGTGTCCGGCGCTGCCCTGGGAAAGCCCAGAGGGACTCCCGAGTCCAGGCAGGGCTTGTCTGGCCTGGCATAATCTGCACAGCAATCGTTTCCAGGATTTTTTCTAATTACATCTGCAAATTGCTAAATAAGTTGGGTTTTTTTTAAGGAATGCTTTTACCTCTGACCATTTGATCCTTTTTGTTGCTGTATAAGCAGATTGGAATCCTACATTTAATACTTGAGACGTCCCTGTAGCGCAGTGACAGAAATCTTTCTCCTCCCAAATTTGAGTGATCCAATTTGAATCAATTTGAATCTCCAGAATGAAACTTCTAAAAGTTGTGTTTTTCATGATGACCCTTCCCTTTAAACACACACGTTCATTTTGAGCTGTCTTGCAGATGCTGTCAGCAGTTTGCAAATCAATTTTGTTACTTCTGTGGACAGTTACTGTATTCTATAAGCAATCAGTTTAGTAATTTTTGAGAGTTAAATGTAATTCAAATATTTATGCTGGTGTATGAGTGGCAATATATTAGCCATTGCTTTGAAAAACACTCTTGACTGTGACAAATCAGTAATTTGGAGTAGTAAGGAATATAACAGTTCACTGTTCTCCTAAAGTACAGTACAGAAGCCAGTCATCTTTTATTATGCCCTGTGTGTTTTATTAACAGTTCTGGATCCTGACATGGAAAAATTTGTTCAGAATTGGTGGATTGAGCAGAAGTCTCACTAGCATAAATTTTTTGAATTATTAATCCTTTTAAAGTTGGGGAATTTTGCATGTTTTGTTCTTTTTCATGTATTTATATTCGGTCATGTTGTACTTTGAAGATATAATTAATGCTTAATTATCTTCGTCTATCGGAGGAATCCGAGACCTTGATGGCAATGTTTTGATACCTAAGTATGCCAATAAAAACAAATTGCACAGTTGGAGCTCTGGGTGGTGCATCTTGCAGGTGCCCCCCCATCCCAGTACAGATGTGTCTGCATCGTGGGGGCTGAGGAGCAGCAACATTTCACTGTTCCCTCAGCCAGGGTGGCTGAACCCACTGCTTGTCCTTGGGTGTGGGAGGTGAAGTGGAGGTGCTGCAGGAAAGGTGCTGTTCATGGCTGGGGACTGGGAAAAGTGCTGCTGCTCCGGGACACCCCCTTTGGTCAGTTTCTGACAGTGAAGTCCCACCAATAACTGCAATACTCTTCCTGTCGGACAGTTAAAGGTGTAAAGATCCATCTTAAAATTAGCTGTGGGTAAAAACTGTAAATCTGGGCTGCTGTAAACCAGACTGACTGTAAACTGGGCTGCTGCCAGAGGAGTTATCCCTCTTGTCATCCCAAATTCTCCCAAGTTCAGTGAGCAGAGAACAGGTCCCACTTTCCTTGGATCAGATCCTTCAGATATTCCTTACCTATAAACAGCTCTGCTGTTCATTTTCCTGCCCATGACTTTAACTAGGATTATTTCAGCTCTCCTCTTGGAGCTTGTTTTTGCATTAGTGACTGGCAGCTTCACTCTGACCTGAAGGCTGCAGGTACCGTGGAGTTTACAAGATCTCAGTGCTCAAGGCAACATCTGTGTAGTAAAGAAATTGTTTCAACTTTGTTGTTAAATTTGCAGTGACTTAAACGTGCAGCACACAAGGGATTTTTCCCACAGCTGTAGGTGAAGACCAGTTCAGAAATTAAGAAGCTTTAAAAATAAATTATGAGACAAGAAGAAACAAAACCAGCAAACTTTACTTTTACGTTAGTGTTCAATTCAGTGTTCACAGCATTTCTGTATCATGCCTTCAGATGCCTGAGTGCAGTGAAGCTTGAGGTTGAAAATGTCAGTGTGCACTAGTTCCCCCCAGTGAGTGCTCAGGGGATGAAGAATCGCTGAAATTGAGCCCGGCCTTCTCATACAGCAGGTATGAACATGTGACCAATCCCACTGCATAGGGCTTAAAACCTGGATCTGGCTGGAGAGGCAATAACCTGATTGTCATCCATCCAGTCCCTTCCAGATCTGCACTAGTAGCAAAATACACTTAGATTTCACCAACTCCTGTAACTTCCTTTGTATTTCATATCTATATTAAACCCGAGTTTAAAATAGTAATTTTCTGCCTAGTAGTTTCTCCTTCTAGGAGTCTTCATGCTGCCATGGATGCCTAGGAAATACAAAATTATTTTACTACTCTCATCAGATATCTGCTGTTTAGCTGTATTTTATACCTCAGTCACAGTGTTTCACTTTTCAGCAGTGCGTGTTTGTCTGTGTCAGGCACAGCATTGTCCCATCAGTGTGTGTGACCATGTGCCCTCATCCATCCGTGTCGTTCGTGTGTCCTGCCCCGAATCCCAGACGGGCTCATTGTGTGCAGGGGAAGCAGAGGCTTTGCCATAAACCCCACTCCAAGCATTTCCACTGGCCCAGCTCTGTAGGTGATGTATTTTGGCTTTTACCACACCAGTGCGTTCAGTAGATATGCACAAAAGCAGCACAGTCACGTATTTGAAGAATAATTTGCACTCATTATGTGTTTCTTTAAAACCTTCCATCTCCTCTCCTCTCCTCCCTTTCCCCCTCCTTTCCCTTTTCCCAGTGTTTGTAAGGTTACCGAAGAAACTTGCATTTAAGCAGTTCAGGAAGGACTTAAGAATCCATCCCTCGGCCAAGGTATATTTTTCTATTTGCAGTAACTCTAAGTCAGTAATGTCTCATTGAGTAACAGCATAGCCGTGGTTTGAGCAAGGGCAGATTTTCTGGTGTGACAAATACTTTGTGTGGAAGTCACTGGGGTTTTGTGTTGATGTCACAAATCTTTTAAAAATGCTCCTATTCAAGGAAGAAGGACTTTGTGTATTTCTTTGAGAGCTGAAGCGTAGGAACCAGTTCACTGTGCCCTGGGCTTGGTGCAGAGTCCTTCACGAGGAAAAGTGAAAAATCCAGCTAATTCAGTGTAATGCTGGCATTCACCTCCCAGAGAGTGTGTGAACGGGTGGGGGAGGCTGTGCCATGGGGAGGAAATGTTTTATTATTTACCTTTTAGCCTTGAATTCCATAAAAGCCTGTAGTAGATGTTTGTAGTTCAAAGCAAGAGTGGTGTACACTCACTTTACTATGCAGTGTCCCTGAGGAAGCACCTTCTCCACAGCCACTCCTGAATGGGATCGTGTTCTCTGCAAGTCAGTTCTGCCTCTGGGAAAAACAGGGTTTGGTTTTGTTACTTAGGAAAACAATTTTAGTTGCCAAATTCATGCTTTTAAGAGGATGCAGCAGAAAAAAATTAAGTGAGAAGATGTTCTGAATTGTTTCAGAAACTAAAATGTAAATATTCCGCTTAAAAATACTCTGTGTACTTTTTAAAATTACAGCAGGGGACAGGGAACAAAAGCTTCAACGGAAGGAATGCTGAAAATTTCAGCTTTTCATTTTCAGAATGATCTGAAAAAAGCTTGTGCGACTTAGAATGCATATTAAGCACCTATAATTTCTTATGGAAGATGTTTGGTGATACTTTCAAACGTTTTTTTATGATAGTGTCACTCCTATATTGGAATAAAATACCATTTTCTAGTGCTAGAAGTATCTTAAAGCTGCAGCCTAAACTATTTTTCGTAGTTTTATCTGCTACTTCTGTACTTCTAAATGTCTGTGATTTTGGTGAAATTCAGTGTTCAAAAGTGCTCAAGCAAAATGGGCTTTTGAACCATTTATTTCGAGGTTTTCAGGTTTTTGTGTAGAATCCCTAATAACTCACCATTGCCACTGCCTTGTTACACAGATGTCACTGCTTAAAGGAGCCGTTCGTAGAGCTGGGCAAACCTTTCACCAGGGACTCATTCTGGCCTTTATCCTGTTCCTACATTATTTCCCAGCCACACTCTCTCCTTTGCAGCTCTGCTGTGGGGTTTTTTTTCTGCAAATGTTTTTATTGTTGGCTGTTTCATACTTTCCTTGCTTCTGTTGTTTGTTTCCAGTAGCACGGTTTGGTTTCTGCTCTGGGAATGACTCGGTCTTGTACAAGGAGGAGGGCCGGGATGCTGGGGGTGCTCGTGGCTCTGCCAGCTCTTGGGGCTCCTTAGCAGCGCATTTGCAGCGGGATTTGCCAGGCTTCTGCTTTCCGTAGATTTCTTTCTGTAGATTTCTTTCTATAGATTTCTTTCTATAGATTTCTTTCTCCCTTCAGCTCAGTGCTGCTCCAAAGGCGTCAGGACTCGCTGAGAGCCGTGTGTGCTGCCCCGGCCTGCCTGGTGCTCCTTAGGGGATGTTGTTGTTGTCACCACCCGGCTCCGGCTGGTGCCCGCTCCAGTGTCCCCTCAGCCCGTCCCCGCCAGAGAGGCGCTGCTGCTGCTGCTCCCGCTCCCGTCCGTGTCACCGCGCAGGGCAGGGGGGCCCAGGGCTGAAGAGCTCTGCAGGACACGTGGGGAAAGAAACACGCTGCTCTTGGAGGCACAGAGCGTGGCTTGGCTGGAAGAGACCCTGGCGGGCACCTCCATGGCCTGGGGGTTCATTCATCTCTCCTCAGCAGCTTTCAAGGGTCTTACTTCAGACAGCAGCAGATTCTCACCCCTTCTGCATTTTGACAACAGGATAAAAGATGATCTGTGGAGCATGCACTTCAAAATGGTTAAAAATGAGGCACACCTTGCTGCAGGAGGATCGTATTTGTATCTCAAAGAATATATATTTTTACAATTCCTAGTTGCAGTCCCGTGACAGATTTCAGATTTTATGTGTACAAAAATAACAAATCATCAGCTAGAATCCTGTTTTTCACTGAAGTGTGATTGAGTTTGCTTCTTTGATGAAAAAATCTGGAATGGTCTCATCTCTGCAAGAAGTACCTTTTAAAAGATGTTGACCCTAATTTTAGGCAGAGTAGGGGCATTGCCCACGGGAAATGAGCAATAAGTAATACAAGAATTTTGGACCTCTGACACTGTGGCTGCCTCATGTTATTTTTGCTCCTCTGACAGTGAGGCTCTGTGCTTGCTCCTTGTACAGCTTGGTCAGTAGTTGTTTTGAAAATGGTTTATGAAAATTATATTTATTAAATAAAACTTTCACTTCTAGCTGAGTCATTGTTTGAATTACATAAGTGGTAGAGGAAAAGATGGCATAGCAAAGCCAGGCTTGCTGCACCCCGGGCCCAGGATCATTCAGGAGCAGGGCTGCAGAGAAGTGACCAACAAGAAAAAGAAAACAAACCTGGCTCTCTCCCCATATCCCCTCATCTCTCACCCTCACAGGTTCCTTGCTTTTATCTGGTGTATCCCTCTGACTCCTGCCAGTTGTCCTTTGAACAGCGAGAAAGGCCTGAAATGTTATATTCTGAAAACACAGAATTGAGTTTAGAATGTAACAGTTGTAGCTTATGCAAAACATTCACATTGCATTTAGGCAGCTTTCACTGACTGAGAACTGCCAGCAGCTGGGTCTTGAGTTTGTACCAGTTTCAATGGTCACACTTGGGCCTGAGTTACAGGTGCCTAGTTAGGAGCAAAACCCTTGCTGTCTATTTCTGCAGATGCTTCTACATATTGGTACTAAACCAGCTCCATATTTACAAAGCTAAGGCCCATTTTTGATAGATTAAATTATAATTACATCAAGTATTTAATGGTGTGGTCAACTCCTGGAGAGCTGAGAGGCCTGAAGGGCACCACTGGTTTTTGTTTAAAAGCCAAACCCAGTCAATTTACCATCCTCAAATAAAATCTATAGAGACTTCTGGCAACATTATTTAAATAAAAGTGTGAATGACAAAAGTTTATTAAATGCATTCTTTAAAAATGTGTATCTTAAATAAGGATGTCTCAGGATGGGTTTCATTGTAAAACAGTTTTGAAGCAAGTCATGTTACTTTTTAACAGGCTGATCAATAAAAAAGCTGCTTTACTACTGTACTTGAGGCATATTTGAACCACTGCAGTGTGTGGGGGGTCTTCCTTCACATGCAGGGGAATGGCAGTGCCAAGGGCTGGCAACAAGCAACAGGAAAGCTGGGGGAGCAGGTTTTAGAGGGGGTTTTTTTCCCCAAACGAAAGACTTACCCTAAACTGTATTTTATGCAGAACACACATAGTCCATGCTTCCCCCCCCCAATACCTAAGAGCACATTCTAGAAACAAGTGTTACAAATAATACACTGAAACAATGCAGTACAAACCTCAGTCATGGCAATTTCACTGGAGCTTTATTGCCTCTGTTGGTAATGAGAGGGATTGTAAGAAGTTACATTTTGAACTTACAGAGATATGTAAATGATGGGTTTTTACTAAATATAATCTCAAGATTAAGTGTTTTATATCAGGGCACTTCTAATTTTGTACATATTTTAATGTATAAAAACAGCTTACAAACTTGATGTTTGCCTACATTTCTTTTTTCCTTGACATTTGGCAAAATTAAATCGATCCATTTGCGGGGAGACCATCAAATTGAAGACATAAGCACTTACAAATTAAAGCAATCCAAGTAAGCAACTGGCTGCAATCTTAAAAAACAAAAAAAAAAAACCCCAAAAAAAAAAACCAAAACAACAAAAAACTCCACACATATATAAAGGAAAAAACCACATGGCCACATCCGAGCACGTTTCAGTACAAAATATTCCCTGTAACCAGGCATTTTGTCCTTAGAACAACACCCTATTAAATCAATGTTCTTTCAACTTCAGTCATTTTGAAAAACTTTTAAGATGCCATGATAGCACAAATAACCCTTTTCTGCAACATAATTAGTCAAAGTTTTATGTATTTCTTTATAATTACACAGTAATTATAAGCATGTAGTACCAAACTGATGACAACACTATTTTGTTGGAAAGATCTTGCATTCAAAAGGAAGTCTCTAAAACACCACGGCCTTTCGCCACTGCCCAATCCCAGACTTTTTTGAGGGCCAAGTCTGCATTGGGATGAAAAGCAAGTCAGTTCTTCTCTCCAAACACAGCATACTTGAACTAATCAATCTGAAACAGTACCAAAACCCTCAAGACAGAAAACAGCACGCAGAGATAACCTTGTCGAACTTTTTTTTTTCCACCCCACCCACCCCCATAATTTCAAGTCCCTATTTTTATTTACACAAAATTGAGAAAGGAAATACTGAAAGCAGCAAAACACAGAGTTTTTGGCATAGCCAATTCCAGTAGCTGGAGAAAGTCTGCAATGTTTTTGAGGAACTGTATTTTTGGAATAAATGCACAAATGGATTTGCCAAAAGGGCACTGCTGTAAGGGGAGCCAACCTTAAGGTCAACTGCACAGAGTACAAATAAAAATTTTAGCTGTTTAATAGTCAATTTTTCCCTAAAATACTTCTACCATTTGCATAAAATCGTGCTGCAGTTTAGTGCAAGTACCAATGAATCATCTCAAAAATAATTCTGGCCTTATCAGGGCACTATTTAGAGCATGGACTTAAACCCCCCCTCCTCACTTGTAACTATGGTCCGTCCCCTCTCCTGGAGCTCGTTCTTTCCACCTTGTTTTCCAGAGCAGGATTTATCAAATCTCTTCACAAGTAACTCAGTGAGGAGTAAAAGACCATAAAAGCAGCTGAAGAGCTCTTGCATTATTAAAGAATTGCATCTGATAAAACCTGCTTTGATCCAAATGATGTGATTTAGTCAAACGCAGCGAGACAGAAGTAGTGATGATCCACAAAATAATTTAAACAAACAAAGCCAGTGTCGTAGTTTGTATCTGATCTGTGCTTGTTTGGGAAAGCTTTACTCTTAATTTCTGTTTTTGGCAACCACAGTGATATGTCAATTTAAGGAAAACTCAAAAAAAAATTTTAAAAAGGGTGTCATCCATAATGGCAGTACCTCTATGTTATAAAGATTTCACTTACCAGGATAATGGTTTCAAAACCCAGATTCACATCAACCCCACCAGCTTCTTGTACAACAGGGCCATTTGCTTCGTCACACCTCAACCATAAAAGTCACATCTCAATTTAAAATACTGTCTTGTGTAGCAAACAGTTAAGACACAAATTCAGTATATTCAAGTGTTTGATTTCCACAGAAATGAAAAACCTTTCTTTGACAGACAGATAAGCATTTCAAAACTGTAATGAAATCTGATTTCTTAGAGAGTAACCTACAGAACGCTGGGTTCTGTGAGGACACACAGCTCGTCCCACGAAGGGCTCTGCCATGGCCCACGGGGTGGAAGTGCACGAGCTGTGTCGTCCCCAGAGCAGCTGAGCCACGAGCAAACCTCAGCCAGGCACCAGAGACCCCCAATCAACAGCCCTGGGGCTCCTTGGTCATTCCTGTCATTGCTGTGACCAGAGACTCAAACTCAGACGACACATGCACTTTTCCAGAAAAGAAAAAACTCGGACCCAGTACACTTAAATATATCACTCTTGCAGGAAGTGCTATCAGTACAGTCTTTGCAACTAGCCCCAAGTGTATATTTAAGGATTCTTTTAAAAATTGTTTTGATGTTGATCTGTATAATTCAGATGCCATACAACAGTTGTCTGATGATGACCAGCATTGTGCTTTATGTGAAATCAGAAACCTCAAAATAATTATAAAGCTTCTAGGACTTATGGGAGATGAAACTAGGGTGATCCACCAACAAAAAATAAATCCATGATGAAATCCACAATGTTGGAATTTTAACGGGCAAGAGTGGTCCAGACTAGAAGAAAAGCCCAAACCACCAGTAGAAGAATGAAATATGATATGGTCCAAGATGTATCCTTAAAGGTTTGTCTCAACCCTCAGCCATATTGTGAGGATTGATCTTCAGTTCAGTCCAGCCAGCAGAAATTGACTGTGCAATTTTCCATTTCAGGTATTTGTACAGACTATGTACACTCTAGAAGGGTCCTTTAGTGCTACACTGTCGTACTTTTTGTCCCAGCAATTTGAGGGCGTGCAAATTCCACAAAGTCATCAATAAGAACTGGCCATGCCCCTAAAAGAGAAAAACACCACAATATAAGAACTTGGTTCAACAAGGCATTCTTTCACAAGCTTCACATACAGACAAGCTATTTACTTTCCAGTATTAAACTAGGCAGAGTTTGAAGCAAAAAAAGACAATTTTATTTTTCTCTTTGAAATTTAAGAGCCAATTAAAGGTTTCTGCTTCCTTTAAGGCCAGTTAATACACGTCTCTTTAAAGGGTCATCTTCCAGACAAAAACAAAAAACTGACCCAAATCCTAATTCAAAACTGACAAGGGAATGAGGACAGACCATAATTACTAAATAAAGTTGTAGAGGTTTGCTCCCCTCTGCTCTGGAGGTATCACAAGTTGAGTTTCCCCCCTCCCTGAACTGATGTGCTGCCAAGGGCTGAGGGTAATCAGCTGTTCTTGGCTGAGGATGGACTGGAAGAGGAAAGATCGATACGAAAGTTTACAAGAAACACATTTGGTAGGAAGTGAGTTCTGTTCAGCAACCCCTGTGTGCTGCCAGCTTCACTTCTACGTCAAAACATGTCCGAGCCTCACATAAACTGAAGCAACCAGACTTAAAAACATTCTCAGCTGCGAAATGCAATAACCAGAGGACCCTACAGGGAGATGGACACACCATGGATCAGTTACTTGGATGAAGATGCCAAGAACTGCACCAACAGAATCTGTGGGTTTTAAATGGACAAATATCAGGGTTTGTCTCAATAAGAAAGAATTTGTGTCTGAGCTTAGACAGAACAAAAAAAGAAAATGGATTCCATGAAAGTTTCAGCATTTCTTTTTTAAAACAGCAGTAACAGAGAGATGATTACAATATGCATTAAAGCAGCTCTAACCGGACTTCAGATCACCAGTGATTCTCTAGTTGTGCTGTTAGAGACTGCCAAAGCAGATACACAATAATAAATGTAGCATAAAATACAGTTAGAAGTTAGCAAGAGAAAATGGAAATGTTTACCTTCCTCATCATAGTTAGACATATCATCTGCTATCATTGTACTAAAGTCTAGAAGAAGGTTCCAGGTATCCTTAGGAATTGATCTTTTATGATGTTCCTGTTTGGAGAGGTGGAAAATTTATATTTAAAAAAGAAATAAATTAAAACCCTATTACACATTCATTTTTACTGTCTCAGACACATCCATATCCCCAAAACATATTTCTCTTTACACACTGTGAATATCTGGGATTTAGGTCAAGACAGTCTATTTCATCTACTCAAAAACTTAAACATGTTTATCTTCCAAGCTCTGAAAATACTGCAGTCCAGATTATGTAAAGGTTTAAACTTACCAACAAAAATTTGTTCCACAAGTCTAGAAATTTAAATCTTCCATTAAGTACTAAATTCCAGTAGGCAATGGCCATTTCTAAATCTGTAATATTAAAATATATTACTTTTAGAGATATACATATCAAATATATAATCTCCACAAGTATCTAACACCAGGATGAACCATGTATCCATAAATGTGAAAAGATTAAACTTTTATATACTCATGGATCCTTTACAAAAAGGCAACCATTAAAGTGTTACACACATTATTTTAATACTATTATTTGAATACAGAACTGAAAATTGCCCATATTAATAGCTAACATATCCAAAACCCCCCAGGACATTTCATATGCCTTTTGCTACTCAACAATACTTCAGTTAAAAGTCAGCAAAATATTTTTGGCTAAAGATGCTATTGGCTTGGAAAGAAAATTTGTAGCATTTTGTACTGAGACTTTCAATTTTTTTAATATCTAAAATACAATTTAGATAAAACCATCTTTTAATGATTTCATTTTTAGGGCAACCTTATTACAGGTGCTGCCTTTGTAATGAGGCTTTTGTCAAAAAAAGCCTCATTTCTGCAGTCAAGATTTCCTTTTGAAAAAGAATCTTTGAGACGTGTGCTTAAGCAGATAGCAGATAGTTGGTTTATTTGTTGGTGGTGTTGTTTTGGTTGGGTTGAGTTTTTGCTTTTGTTTGGGGTTTTTTGTTGTTGGTTTGGGGTAGTTTCTGGTTGTTTTGGTTTGGGATTCTTTTTTCTTTTGTTTGTTGGGTGTTTTTTGTGGTGGGTTGGTTTTTCTTTTTTCTTTCAAAGCCTCCTGTTAAAATTCCTGCTGGCTTGGAATGAGTGCCTGAGCTGGCACATTTGAGAGCAGCCCCCGTGCCTGTCAGAGCTGCTGGGGTGCAGCAGCTCCCAACAGCCTGGTTAGTCCGGAGGGAGGGGAAGGACAGAGCTCCCCTCCCTGGGGTGTGCCAAAGGCTGAACTGCCAGGCATTCCCTGCTCAGGAGGGGCACACAGGAGCTTGTGAGCACATAAAGGACATTTCAAACCCAGGTACACAACTCTGCCCAGGGTCACCTGCACGACCAGACATTATCAGGGAATGGCTCTAAGCTGCAGCACAAACCACCACTCACTGTGAATTATCAAATTCAGTATCCTCAGCCAAGTACACACAGTAACCCCAAAAGGCTGCCTAGGTAAGTGGCCTCTTTCTTTTAACAAAAGCTCGTATATATTTGGCCATGTAGCATTCTTCCATAAACAATCCCCTTGGGGAAGCAGAGGGAGAAGGCACAGGATCAACTGAACACCTCAGGAAAAAAAGAAGAAAACCCACACCAATAACCCAAGAACACCACTCTCTTCCTTCCCCCAGGATGCCCTAATATTTAAAAGAACTCAGGGATGTAGATCTTGGAGGTGAAATCAATACCAAACAAAACAAAGTATGAAATCTGCATTGCTGGAGGGAAAATAGAAACTGATGAGGAGTTTCTGAATTGTTTAGTATCTGATATTAAAAGTTCTCAAACAGCAGTCACATTCTAATAGTTCCTGACCAAAGTACAGAATAAAATTTGTGAAGCATTTTCCAGCAGCTGCAAAGAGGTCTGATTTCAGACAAAAGTATAAGTTTGAATCTCGAGAAGCAGAGACAAATTAGACAGACATCACTATTCCTCAGTAAATAAAGCTGTATCTGAAAATGGCAACTCATTCAAGACTGTAGAGGCTCAAATCTCTCTTTAACAGGACATTGAGGTACAAAAACATGCATTTTAGCTTTCAACTAAAACTACTGCCTTTCTAAAAACTGATAGATACAAACTTCAAAAGAAGCTGATCAGTTCTTCAAGAAAAACAGATGAAAAAACCTAAGTTTTATTTACTTGTGCTGCATTAATGGTGTGCATACAAAAATGCAAGGTCATCAAATCACTGCATTTTACAGTGGTTTGTAAACAATCACTATAAATGAACTGTGCATTCTGACATATTTATACAATTTTGAGATAATTCTTGTGGGTAAGCAAAGGCTGTTGAAAGCCAAATCTCAGGATGCTGCAACCTCAAACTCATTGCACAAGTCCAAACATGTATGTTATATGTTATTATGATAACATAATGCCTTGGGACAAACTACATTTTTAAAAAGAAATTATAAGAAATAACAAAATTGGAAGGTAAAGATATAACTTTAGGTTTCTCAAAGTGTGAGAATGCTCAGGGAAGTCCTCCTGGATCAAATATAAGAGTCTCAAAATACATCCTCCATTTTGAGTTTTATCCAGAGAGATGCAAGAGAAGCAAACAATGTTTGAGATGAGCACCAGCTCCTCATTGGGTATTCTCCAATGAGATGCAAATATCACAAGAACTTTTCAGACACCCACAGTACTTACACAGTAGTAAGGAATTATGCAGAGGAAATATATTTCCAGAACTGTGCCTGAACTACTGCACAATGTTTGCAAGATTAGAGGCCAATATACATTAAAATCAATTTGCAAGTTCCTACAAGCAGTTATTTAGACACACCAAAATTAATTGCCTAACTAGGAGCACTTACTTTGCAGCTCTGTACTTCTCCCAGTATTCTTTTGCTCCAGGGTTTCCAGAATTACTCTGCCCTGTTGTAAATTCATGCATAGAACTGTGTATTTATGAGCACCAAAAGGGCTGATAAGCATCTGGACTTTAAGCTCAGTTCTACATCACTTCCACACCAAGATTTAAAAACAAAAACAATCAAAAAATCTACCTTACACTATGGATATGCTACATGAAAACTATACTTGTCTGCCACTGCTAGAACTTAACCTGCACAAAGAAGCTTTATGATGAACAAGAAATAAAGCAAGTGAATCAGTTTTTCTGGTAAATAAATCCCACAATTCAGCTGCTGTCCACATTTTCCTTGTTGTAGCAGCCTAAAAAAATTATTACTTTCTACAAGAAATACGAATCACCCTATTCATTTTGATTTGCATGATTCAGAAATGACTACAAGCACGCACAAGTATTGTCAGATTGTTTAGCAGCACTTTTAGCTTCTTGGGATACAATGAAATTCACAATCCACTGAAAACAATAAACAAGATACAGCACGATGTCAAAGAAGGACACAGTCAAAACCAAGACAGAGAGCTTTTGCTTATTTACTTATTTTTCAATACTCATTTTAAGCCAAAAGTTGGTCTATACATAAAAGCCAACAAAACTAAAGCAGAAAGGTCATTTTACACAGCCTGAGAATGCAAAGCTGTCCAGTGGCAGCCAGTTTAGAGCATTTTCATTACTGAGAAAAACAAATACACAAACTTCCAAGGAAGAACCTACCAGCCTTTCAGTATTTTATTACTTCTCAAAACCAGAACAATTAACTTAAGAAGTTACAGCATCATGAAATGCTAGTAATGGCTAATATCCATATCACACTGTAGAGAAATGAATGTGCATTCTGGCTGTTTAACATCACTGCTCGAAAGAAGTTTTTATTCCCTCATTTTTGTTGTTTTGAATAGACAGAGCTAGAGTTTGTTCCTTTAATTCCATCCAAATTGTAGTGTTCTGAAATTATTTTTATTAAGTTATTCTTCCGCTCCACCTGTTACACCAACCAAAGCCACACTCAGCATGTGAACTCTGAAATAATGACAAAAAACCCTTCAATGAGGTAAAGGGAAAAAAACTCTGTAGGCAGCCACCACCAGGCATCAGAACACAGGAATCCATTTGTACCATTCCAATTCTATTTTGCTAAGATATTTGCAAGCATTTTTGGTGTTACAAATGTGCTTTACAGAAAATGGTTTTACAGCTTCAATTTATCCTAAAAGTAAAAATTCAATTAATCTGTTCAGTGCTGCAAATTCTAAGTGGTGTAATTATGTCTTTAATGTAAGACCATAATCCATTGTGCTTACTGAAAACTGCACTCTGAGTGAAAGAATAAACCCTCTCTCATAAAATTCTGTAGCCTTTATTAATAATCAATTTGAACACCTTAAATTGACATTTATCTTTCAAAACACAGAGATGTATTTTATCCCAAGGGTGATTTATCTTTCAGATTTATTGGATCACAATAATACATTCATTTACTGCTTTAATTAGTCATTTCCAATATTTATGAACAAATGATTATGAATAAGAATACATACCTAAACCTTTCTGTCCTGGGTTCTTTGCAAAGTTGAAAGTAAATTGATAAAAATCCTTAAATCTTCCTGGCTCTTTTAATTCTTGTTCCATTTTGGGAATCTGGGCCTTCAGTTTTTCTATGCTGTCACATCTGCATTTTAAAAAGCACGTTTACTTCTTCATTATTCATTTTGCCACAAAATATGAGTTAAACAAAAATCTATAAACTGTTTGTGGAATACAATACAATTATCAAACAGAATTCAGGAAGCCTTTAATGAGTCTGCACCTCTACAAGAATTTAATTTCTTTGTTGTTATTTCTTCACATTTCATTTGCACATGTATCTGATATATCACGTTCTACAATCCACAAGATTTTTAGGAAAATGTGATAAGGACTCCTGCACTCTCACAAGGCAAAGAAACCTCAGGTCTGCCTGAGTGCAGCCCAACATCCCTGCTCTACCTGCCAGAGCACCTCTGTGCCAACCACCACACAATGCTCACCCAACCAAGGCAGCGCTGCATTTTCCAGAGGCAGACAAGTGATGCTGGGCTCTGAAACATCTCTGAAAGGACACCATGACTGAGAATTCCCCTAAACAGGACACTGGACCACACTGTCACCATCCAACACTCACTGAACACTTACCCCAGCTCAGTCATTCCGTCCATGAATTCCAGCTTTGAGAATTCACACTGTGTTGCAGCCCGGAATTTCCACGCAATGATGAGTACAGTGATGCTGGCTGGGTCAAGAGCTAGGTCATCACAGAACTGCTGTATACCATCTATACCAATCTTATTTTCATCTTGAGGATCTTAGGGACACAAAAGTAAGTATCAAGAAAACCAGATATTTGAAAAAGCAGATTTGTCAAACAAGTATATTTAAGAGAAGGAAACATTTTCAAGAAGCCATTTTTGGGATCAGCCCTTGTAAGAGAGTATTTTAAAAACAAAATTAAATGAGTATTCCCAATGGTCAAGCTTTAACAATTGAGGCAGTTACTGCAATAAAGCCTCCCATACAATGAAGCTCATGTTATTTTCATTGAGAGACAAAAGCACCACAAACATTTGTTTTCTGCCTAATAATATGCAGGATCTTCTGACTCATTCCCTACAGAGCTCAGTGGTTCTCTCCCCCCAGCACACTCCATTATTGGCCTCTTTGGTATGACTGATGATCTGAGTTCCATTATAAGCCACTCTGCAGTGTTCATTTCCAGGCTGTACCAACACCCAAATCTGCCCATCCACTGCTACCCCAAGAGCAGATTTAGGCATTTCCTGGCACCACCACCATGCGTGAGGTCGGACATGGTAACCTCCAGGGGGAAGTTACGCTGCCCCATTACCAATTCCAAGTCAGCCACATCCACTCCTCTTTCCATGAAGGAATCAACATCTCATCTGGAAGTGAGATGCTCACATTTCAACTGCACTAACAAAGATCTACTAATGCAAGCCAACACAGACTTCAGAAAAACGGTATTTGGATTATACATATAAAACATAGGAAAACTGTCAGAAAACACAGAACTCATTTTTAGATTTTTTTAAGTGCTAAAACACAGGATTTGTTCTGCTGTACTGAATCCACTTTATGTGGTAGGACATCAGTTGAACTCTGGCTATATAACAGATAAAGAGACTGTTTTCTTTTACACTCTGTTTGCAACTATCTGACGATAAGAATAAGCTGAATAAAAATCAAGGTAGAACCTATCCCTCGTATGCAACCTTTCACTTTGTCAGGTCAAGTCTTGTGTGATGTGCCTTCCCCAGGAGAATCACCTAAAATCCTTGTTAACCATTACAATTACTCACTGTACACACAATTCCAGCTCAGACCCTAATGTCCTATAAATGTAGATACATTTAGAACACATAAAGCAACTGCATGTAATCTCTGTGAAGAAGAAACCTACTGATATTTCCCTTCTAATTTGTATTATTAGTATATAAAAACAAAGCTGAAAGAGTCGGTTAAGATTTCCCAGAACAAGAGCACAGCAGCACCAATATACACTGTAAATAAGAATTACATATACCACTAGGAAGTAAGCCTTAAAATTCAGGATACTCACCTTTGTATCTGTTATATAGTTGTTCTAACTTCTTTCTGTCCAATGATCCTTTAACACTCTCTCGTATATAAAGTTCAGGGTTTTGGAAAAAGTTGTCTGTTGCAACATCTAACTTCCAGTCATTTTGAGACAGACAACTCACTGCTGTCTTTTCACTAGACTGTGTGAAGACCATAAACTGACGCACTTTATCCTTCTGTGATGATTTCAACTTGTTCTAGTGAAAACAGACAATACTGTAACTAGAAATGTCTACTGGACAAGAAACCCACAAGTAAATAAAAAACAGTCTCTTCACATTTTTTAAACCAGTATCTTTACCATTTTCCCAAGCAATTAGGATATCAACGTATTTGATCAGGTGCTTCCAGAGGCGGGGCAGAGCAGGCCACTGACCAGCTCGGCACCACTGACCAGCAGGCTGGTGTCCTTTTGGTCCCAGCTAGTGCAGGACCAGGGCCACACCTGGAACGGGATCTCCTGAGGTGCCTCTTGATGGCAGCAAGGGACTAGGCTGGGTCATCCATTTCAAGAAGCTACACAATGAAATACCTTAAAGACCTCTTTTTTTTTTTTTAAGCGATTTTTCACTTTGAGGGCCCTCAACTCCACCTACATAATTTGCAAAACATTCCTGTGGGGAGGCATTGTCTCCATTTCACAGGTGCAGCAACTGAAGCAAAGCAAAAAAAAGGCAACTGTGCCTGAGGCAGGCGGGGGAGTGAGTAGCCAAGGTGAGAGCTCTGGAATTCCAGGCCTCCTGCCCAGACCCAGAGACATCCCGCCCTGGTCTAGCCCAAAACTGAACACAAACTTGCTGCTAGTAGCTTATCAGCAGAGAGGGATTCCCAAGGATATTTCTGATTAGGAGAAGCACACTCGGTATTTCAAGGGTATCAGTTACACAAAACTAACTGCTGATCAGGAGAAAGCAATAACACAACTGCACTACACCCAAATTCAGTGCTGCAGTTCACTCACCATATAGTCAAAGCAAAGACTCCCAATGTTACAACTTGGGAAATTAAAGTTCTGACAAAATTTTAAGTCAGGATTGGATTTCTTACATGGCACAAATATTTCATTTTTAGTTTACCTTGTATTCTAACCAAAACTTGTATATACTGTTCATTATTGTAATTGTAATTCCAACAGCTCCTTCTCAGGGAATATGGAGAAAAAGGGGGAAAAAAATCCCAAGACATGATAAAATTCAGGCAAAGAATGAATGATTTAGGAGCAGTATTTGCTCACGCTCTTAATTCCAAAGGACAATTAGTGTCCAATCACATTATCATTAGAAAAAAGAACTAATGCTTCAGAACACAAATTCATCAGTGCTGAAAGTCCGGATCAGTTTTCTGTGGCTTGATGACAATGAGTGTGAGCACTATTATTTGTAAGAATAGTTAAGTTACCAGCTTCAGAGTTACACCATTAAAAAAAATACAAGAGCATCCCATTTGGTTTAAACTGATACCCACATAATATACTAAGTAGAACGATAGCCTTAGTTCAAGCATCCTTCAATTAAAAAAAAAAAAGACCCAAACCAAAACCACCCTGTATCTACAGCACTTAACTGAAGTCCAACTTTTAGCTCAGACTGCAGACTTCAAACAGAGTGACATTAGTTAGGCTGTACCATTTTTAAAGCTATTATGTGTTGCTGTGTTATTTCAGTCTCTTGACCAAGTTTATCACACTGGACCTTTGGCTACAAACACATTTCTGAAACTGAGATTTTCAGTCATGGTCCCAGGTAAAGGCCAAGCCACTGGAGCAGGTCCCGTGCACACCATTTGTGCACGCTTGGCTCCACACCAGACATTCAGCACCTTGCACTACTGAGCTCAGACTTCCACAAAAATCACTTATGCTGACAATGCCATGTGGAATGACTTCCAGAAATGACTAATGGATTTTTAGTTGCACCTTTTTAAAATGTATTGTAAACTCAGATATATTAAAACAAACCATTGAATGAAATCCCAAATGAAGATGAAACAATTCCAAATTTCATTTTCTCTATCAATTACCAGCTTCCTCTAATCAGTTCCACACAGCCAGACTGCTGCATCACCACAGACTTAGCTTCACTATAGGGCAGCCATACTTAATTACCTTAGCTTTTCTTTTCTTTTTTTCTTTCTTTTCTTTACAAAGCCGATGCCTTTAGTTTTTTGATTTTTTTTTTAAACATGTACACATAAATATGCATAGCCCATTTAATAGTGGGTACTCTGTAAAACTCCAAGAGCCTTTGTTCTGCCCTGCTCCTGCAAGGGTGAACTCAAAAAGCAGTCACATATCACAAAAAGCGAACGAACAGGTTTAAATAGGCTTTACCATCAATGCCCAGGACCACAAAAAGTGCTGTGTGTTTTGCATCTTGTCACATAAAAGAAGAATGCAATTTGTTAGATCAAAAACTTACAGCTTAAATTACTTTTATGATAAAATTTAAATTCTACATATGTACATGAGATTTTCCCATGCTTGGGGCTCCCTAAGTGATAGCAACAACATAAAACCTTTTTAAAAGAAGATTGAAATTGCAAAGAATCAAGCAGCTAATTACACTAATCAGTACAACATTCAGTAAGGTATAAGATGCAATAAATCACACTGTTCAGCCATAATCTTTTTCTTGAATAATCATATTTTTCAGGGTCAAATATGAGTTTATTTTTAATGAAGAAGTGCCAAAGCCCTTTCTTTATATTTGATGAATGTTTCAGCAGAACCTTGCCAATGTGGACAAGACATTCCACATCCTAAGTGACTGGACACTCTTTGCAGGCCTACTACAGGACAGCAAGAGATGGAATTACTGCTGAGTTTTTATTATCCTATTATAGCTCTTCTTTCAGCACATTAAAAACCCACACTTCAAGCAGGAACAGGTTCCAAACCTTCTGCACTTTTAAGGGCTATTTCTAGACACTGAGCACTAACAGTCTATTATTGTTTTAAGTGCAATACAGAACAGCACATAACCTTTAATCCTACAGTCATCAGGCAACAAATACCTGACACTGAAATTGTGCTCACTGTAATGCAACACAATACACTTAAAACATCTCAACTTTAACACTGGCTAAAAAAGGAAGACAGAATTTTATTTAACAGATACGTGTCTTGCTTATATATACAAATGAAAGCCAATGGAAAGCAAATGAAACAAATTTGTACTGTTATTTCTTGGGTTAAGAGGAAAAGGAAAAATTCAGTTCTGCAAGCCTTTGATCAAATTTGTGTGGTATCCAAGCTACCTTTCATAATAAGGATGTCACAAGACAGATAACCTTACTTTTAAAACACAGAATAACTTCTCCAAATGAAAAGCTACATTGTGTAGATTCATAAAACTACACTCATTCTAATTAACATCTGGTTGTATAACACTGATTTTAAAATGAAGATTTGCCTCTTACCATGAAGTACCAAATTTGAATATTCTAATTCAATAACTTCTTCTTGATCAGATACTTCAGTGAAAGACTACAAATTAAAAAATTAAAATACTTGGACTTTTATTTCCCCAAGTATTTTTTTTTTCCTAGTCTCGGGAACAAGAAATGTTAGAACTTCTCTACCAACTGATGACAGCATTGTTTTTCTTTACCTTCTGCACTCTGTTTTTAGTCACCCCAGATTCAAAGATATGCTCTGCCCACTGGTCATCAACATTTTGTGGACAGCTAATAGCCGAATGAGGGCTCCACTCTCCTGGATAATGTTCATGGGAAACAGCACCAACCTTTGTCCCACACTGCCTGGACGGGAGAGCTGAGGATCCCCACCAGAGCTCTGTTCCTGGACTTGGCTCAAAGGTCACATGCGGCCACCAGCGAGACAAGCAGGGCTCGATGAGTTTTGCTGCCCAAAATTCCTTGTGGCCCCCAAGGAAGGCATTCACCCAGTCACTCCTCAATGAGGAACTGCTTTTCACCCTTCCCTTCCCAGCCACTGATACAGATGATCCGATTCCTGCTAGTTTCACTGCTAAGCAAAGGAATTTGAACGATGTGACATCTGTGCTTTTGTTTCAGGCAGGACTCAAAGCAAAGCCTGTTAAGTTCTCATGCATGTGACAGGTAAAAGCCTTTTCTAAAATAGTATCAACCTCCACAAAGTCTAGGCCTTTACACGGACGGCATTCAGACTCCAGCAAGAGCTGTGGCTGCGGGAAGCATCCCTGCACTTCCCAAGGACCCCGCTGACGTCAGTTCAATCCCAGAGGCTTGGGCACACAGCACCCTCACCCCACGGCCACTTCTGGCACGCCTTGATGTGACACGAATGGCCAGGGGAGTTCTGCTTCCTGAACCATCCCATCTTGGGCTGTATCCGTGAAAGGGACCACGAGACACCACAAATGTCTGGTTTACTGCTTGTATTCAACAAATACATGGCTAAAACTTAAAAGCCAAAATCATGAGTATTTCCCTTTGTTTGGTAAGAAAACAAAAGTTAATTACAACAAAAATCTACGAATACACAGAACTGCATTTTAACCCATCAACAGCAATGGCACACAGGTATACTACCAAAAAAATCTAAATTAAACACAAAAACAATTAAAGTAAATAGCCACAGTTTCTGCACAATGTAAACAAACATGTCCTTCAACTACATTTTATTTTCCACAGCGGTTTCTCTAAGAGAGGGCACACAAAGTAAGAAAGTCGGACACTTGTAAGCTTCTGATTCAAACTGATGTGAAATCCACTTGGCTGCAGTGGAACAGAACAAAAACACTTACAAAGTCAGTTGAGATATAAAATCCAAGGGAAAAATCACAAGCAACATAAAATTAAAGTTGCTTTCCACACTCTACAATGTTCTTTTAGTGGATAAAATAATTTCAGTATTTGCATGCAGGCAGAAGGTCAATATACAGCTACCCAGAAGACTGCTGTAAATATAATGGTAATTCATGCTAACCTGAGAGGTGAAGGAAGCACCAAAAATCAGGGCTCTTCCAAATAAAAAAGGACAACATAAAGCAGCCAGTTGTTTAGCATTCTTAACTCTGGTCTGAGGCAGAAACTCTATTCATACTGTATATTTGCATTGGCACCATAAAACATGAGGAAAATATCAAGAGCTACATAATAAATTTCACACCTTGTTCTCAGAGTAGTTCATATTCTTGAATATTTTTTTCATGGCTCTAGTTAAAAATGATTTAAAGCATTAGTTCAAAGGGATCTCTGGTAAGCTACGAGAGGAAACAAAATCATGCACCATCTTGTCTAGCACTCTGACTGCTCCATCCTTAGTGTAATGCCAAGAATCTAAAGTTTTACTATGGGACAACCAAACCTCAAATATTTAATATCAACAAGCTGCTACAGACATGCATATTCACCACAGAATACATGGATAAATAGCTGGCCTTGCAAAATAGCTTGTTGAGTTAAATACTACATAACAATGTCATGAAGTACACTAACATTACAGGAGACAGCGTCAGACATGAAATTCTTGTAATATTAAATTTTACTACTTCCTGTCAGCTGAGGTCTGCAGTAAGAAATTATGTATTTATCAGCACAGAAATATTTTTCAGAGAACACAAACTGGACAATGTAACAGATAATGTAAATAGAGATAAGGTTAGCATTTGGCTCTGGATAAATATAGAGAGAATCACACACTTGCCTCGATTACCACACACAGTTCTAAATTCATTAAATCATTCAGAATTGTACAGGCAGTAGCTCTTCTCCTCAGTGAAGATGGCTCACAGTAAAATGGACCAGCTTAGTGCTCTGCCTTGATTCGTGGGCACACCATTGTCCTCAGGATGAGATGAAGCATTAACACACTAACAGGGAAGGTGAAGGACACCACTTCTACAGGTGCTGCTCAGCCAGCTCAGATGAAGAGTGGGTAAGAGAGGCTGACTGGTCTCAGCAATCCAAGGAATACAACCAGGGTGTTGTCCCTGAGTGCTGAACAGAAACACTTCCCAAGTTACCTAAAAGGACAGAGCCCAACAGGCTGCTGTGTGGTGTCCCTTCCAGATATGGGACAAAGACAGACACCCTCTGTCCTGAAGGCACAAGGCACTGGCCATATGGACACTGGTGAGACTAAGCCAGAACCAGCAGTGCTCTATCTGGCAGTGCTGCATGGACAGGTAGGAGCCAGGCCCCAGATGCAGGAGCCTGTGCCATGGCATTTACTGTGCTGGACAAGCTACCTGCCCACAGCCGCTGGAAGGACGAGCCAGAGCAGTTGTGTACATGGGCAGAAAAATGGGACACTGAATCTCATGTTTCTGGATGGGCATCCTCAGATCTCTGTGAAGTCTCCCTACCCTTCCCCTAACCAAACTGATTTTGACATCCCACAAGTATAGGTACAGAATCCTACACCTGGGCACTGGAAACCATCCATATCTGTATTTACTACCTCTAAACGCTGCAGCCTGTCATTTAGTCCCACTTCATTGTCTATGTCATCCTTTCACCTGGGTGCTGGAGTCAACAAGCACAACCTGGAACACAGTTGTTTGTACAGGGCCTAACAGCTCTACTCAGGTCCATGACTGGAGGATTCACATACCCCCTCCAATGTGATAAACACCAATCTATCAGTACAGAATTGCTACACAGAACATATCTGCTGGTTCTTCAGTTAAGTGTTTCCAAGAAGACCAAGCACACAGAACTCTGCTGTTTCTCACAAAAAGTTATTCTCAGAATAATGGGCCTCACTATTTCTGTTATAATGCCATTTTCTATTGGCAGTATTGTTCAATTTAAATTTCTAATCTCATAGCCAGCCAATAATATATGTACGTGCAAGACACCAACTGTCTATTTCATCAACTGTGTATTTATTTTGCCTACATACACTGGATATACTGTGAGACAGCTCTAGGTGACTTTTATGGAAAAAAGTCTTCATAAAAAGTTGTGTAACATTACTGTGTAAGCACTATTTGAGACAGTCCCAGACCTGCAGAATTACAGTAAGACATATTTACAGTCTGAACTTTACTCAGTTTTAAGCTCTCATAAAAAAACACAAATGAAGATCTACATCAAACTATTCAATTAAAAATTATACTAGTTACATAGTGACAAGTTTATTCGAGGTCTGCACACCACTAATTTAAATGCTAGCTAACCAAATTTTTATGCCAACTTAACTCCATCAATTAAAGGTGACATTGTAATTTTTTTAATATGTTTTTAACACTATTTGTCAGAATAATATTAACAGCAGGTATAAATTATCTTTATGCAAATAAGGCTACACCAGTAGATCTTAAGACTCCCTCCTATACCCTTCCTAAAACCATATCACTGCTACAGAAAAGTACTGCTTTAAACTGTACAGGTGTAGTAGCTAAAGCTGTTACAACACTTGAATACAGAGAAAGCCTGGAAGTACTACTATAAACTGTTCCCTCTGGTGCATAAGACACTGTGCAAGGAACCAATGAGGACCCCTTTAATTAAACTGAAAGAATATATTTTTCTTTTGTTTAGGCAAACAAAACCAGCAAATGTTGTTCCAAACACTGCAGCTTCCCCCTACAAGAAGCACGGGAGAAAGTCAGTCGATTTGGAAGTCCACAGCAAATCCTCAGCTATAAGAATAGTATTACAGAGAAAATACAAGATAAACCTTTGCAAGACCTTTACTAGGAGAACCTTTGCAAGGCCGTCTTTTAGAATACTTCTATGAATAGAACCAACCAAAACCCTAGAACAATTATCCAGAAATTCTCCAACATAATCCCAGCTCAAGGAGCATCAACACCCCCAAGTTTCCCTGTGAACTGACAGCACTTAATGGGCCCTGAGACGCCTGAAATCCTGAGGAAAAACTCCGAGCAGCCCCTGTTCCTGGCAGCCCCCTGCACTCCCTCTCAGCGCTGCTGCAGCCACAGGGCAGGCGCAGGGCACAGACCGCACAGAGCTGCCCACAACACTGCCGCTGTCTCGCAGAGGTGCCTGAACCCTCACACTAGGTGCCAGCGAGCCCCTCCCC
>VZTH01012515.1:199098-226914 GCA_013397815.1 Aleadryas rufinucha | reverse complement strand
CTCGGGGCTGGGAGGGGATGCGGCGGGGATGCGGGATCCCAGCGGCTCCTCACCCCGGGACCCGCTGTTCTGTCGGGAAAACTCCCTGTGTGTTCCTATTTCGTCAATATCAAAAGGTCAAACACTTTTCGAGCGCCCGGTGTGAGCGCCAGCCCGGCCCTGCTGGGCTCTCAGGGTCGTGTGGCCGCCGTTCCCGGGGGCCTGAACATGGAAAGGGCAAGACGGGAAAATCCCCCGGGCTATCCAGGATGGATTCGCAGAAGAGACAAAATCGTTTGCTGAGCAGCCACGGAGACCTGGGGAAGCTGAAGTCTCGGGGCAGCAGCTTTACAGACATCTTCGTACAGGAGCACCTCCATGCCTGTAAGATTTCCCCGATTTCCCTGCTCCAGGCTGTGATCCCCTTTGGGGAGCTGTGGAGAGATGTAGCTCTTCATGCAGTAGCATAGCTGTACTAGCAATGGTTAAATCAGGGTTTGTACCACTATCACAGAGAGTTGTTTTTTTCCCAGGAAAGCTTACTTTACCTACTGCAGGCTTTTGGCAGCCGAGGAAGTTTGGGGAAGCAGAATATTTGCTGATAAAACTCACAGTGGTGGCACACTGCTGTTGTGAAGGACAAAGGTTTGAGATCTGATCTTGTTCTCTCATCTCCTGCTGAGCTTGGAGCTATTAAAGTAAGCTTCTGTATTTATATTACATGACTGGGATGATTGCACACACCACAGAGAAATTAAGACTTCAAAAAGCCATTCCTCATCATGGATGTCCACAGTTTATGTATGTGTTTTTATAGAAAAGGGTCTGAATCTTTTCTTGCTTAATTTGCTGAAAATCAGAGGAAAACTTAGATGGGAGTGTGAGGAGTTAAGTTGTATTTGGTGAGGAAAATCAGGCTTGTCCTGTGTAGTGTCCAATTTTGCTGGTGTTACGAAACAGTAAAATTAAGAGCTTGATATCAAGTATATGGGAATACAGCTGAATTCAGCTATCTTTGGAGACAGTAGTTGCCAGGATACCTTGAATCCTACCAAAAAGCATAATTTTCAAATTGGGGATGGATGCAAAGTGGCCAGTGAGCAGCCGTGAACACTGCACACCAGCCCAGTCTGTGTACCCACAGCAGGGGAGGCAAAGCCAAACCTGGAAATCTCTTTGATTGAGTTAGCTAATTGCCATCACTGTAACGTGCTGTGACAGCCCTCCTGCCAGCTGAAGACACAGTTTAGACCTGGAGAATTATTGCGACATGTAACAATAATCTGAGAGATGAGCTGTGCATGCAGGAGATTCCTCAGGACAGAAGGAGGATTTTTTAAGTGGCTTGTTTTTCTGTAATACCTGCAGACCTTGCACGTTTTCTGTAATGCAGGGTCTTAGTGGGTTTTTTGAGTGTATGGGGGCACACTCTATTTGTGTTTAGTTTTTTGACTGGCTTGTGATTTGACTCCCTAACTTACTAAGTTGCTCTACATTATGAATTCCTGTTGTTTAAGGTATGGAAGATCATATTTAACTGCTTCTGAGCAGGGTAGATAACTAGATAATCCAGTGATTTGATAGAGAAATGTATTAAAAAACATGAAGTGCATATTGCTGCTATTCACAGCATGCATGCTACTTGTTGTGGGGTTGTTTTCCAATTTCAGATCATTCCTAAGGTGAAACTGCACTTGAGAAAAGGAGTGGCTTCCTGCTGCCATTTAAGTTGTAAGTCTTGTGTTACTGATTTTAGTGGGAGCTGCAGTGTGGTCTTCGGTATTGATTTCTAGAATGCTTCCATGGATATGGCTGAACTGCTGAATCTGAAGTTACCTTACCCAGAGCTCTTGGCTACCCTGGTCTGACTAGACTGAGTTACTTCTCCAAACACGGCTCACTGCAATAGGCAGGTACACACCTCAGGACACAGCCAGATTGCCCCAGTTCCACTCATACCCACGTGCCTGAGCCTGCCTGCAGATGGAGATGGGCACTTGCATGATGTGTGTGTGTGCTGTCTGAATCTCACCCTCACTCTTTCTGAGAAAAAACAGATGCTTTATAAAGCAAGAGGCAGCATGAGGCCACCAAAAAGTATATTTGTACATAGTCAGGGTAAGTTACCTGAACTGGGTTTGTTACACGTTCCCTTTTGCACAGCTCCCTGCAGGATGGAGCCCCAGGTCAGAGCAGGGATACCCAGCTCTGCTGCTTGTGAACGTGGCACGTGCACTCAGCGGTACAGATGAGAAGGAAATTTCATTGTGCAATGTGCATGCAGCATAATCACTGTGACCACGGTAACATGATGACTTGTTTAATTTATTTTAAGGCTGACACGCTTGCCTTGTTGTGCGAGCCAATCATGTTTGATCTTCTCATGTGAACCCCCCCCAAACGAGGCAGTGATTTTTATTTTTTTTTTTTTTAAATCCAACTGTGTCAAGTGTGTAACTCAATATACAAAAACACTGAGCTGGTTTACACTGACCTGAGCTCTCTTCTTGAGCAGACAAATAAGTCTCATGTTCGGTCAAAGCAGAATCCATTTAGTGTAATCCCCTTGCTGAGGACTTCCACTAAGAGCACTTTCTGAGGAAGAGGCCCAAAGCTTTATGAAGGATAACAGTAACCTGGGGCAGCTTGGCCTGGACATGTCTTTCTGACCTCTTCATCTTTTTGTCAGCTACTTTGTGCTCTAGAAAGGGAAACCACCAAATCATCATATACTGATGGAACAGCCATAGGGTGGTTACAGCTATGGCCCTTTGCTTGCAAACTGACCCCATGTTAAAAAGTCCCATGAACTATCCTGCACAAGGAGATTTAATGCCACGCTGTAGGCATCCAGAGATACAGACCCAATGGGCTGCTCCTGTTGTACTGTTCAGCTGATACAGTTGGAATGACTCTATCAGCCCATAATGGTTTTTTTCTGCACTGAAAGAAGCACAGAGGAAGTAAATAGTGTGCGTCCTCCTGTAGGTGCCTGAGCAATTTAACCTGCAGTGACACAGCACCAGTATCAGAAGATGGTTGTTAATAGGTTGCAGGGAAGGGTGTTCACCTTCTATTACATTTTTCATCCTTCCTGCATTACACAAGAGGTTAACAAGTTACTACACCCAGTCCAAGGCACTGTTATGAGCAGTTTTCCATGTGACAGTATCTCTGGGAGGGAGCAGGACAGCTTTATGTGACAAAGGAAGCAAAGTCAGGTCAGAGAGCCTAAGATCTGAAAATTTCTCATGTACTCCACCATACCCTGGCAGGCCTGAATAAACGGAGACTTTTCCAGGACACCTAAACGGCAACAGACTGCTATGTTTCTGTATTTTTTTTTAAACTAATTAGAAGTACTGAGATACATATACTAAAATCAAGGCATTTTAAGTAATATGAGTTAAGAAATGGGAGAGCAATAAGAATTGACATAGCGAGTTGATTTTTATATGGACATTTTTTAGTTCAGAACTTCTGTAATACAGGGTGTGATGTTTGTAACCAGAATTATTTGAAACTTCCCCAAGCCATAATCCACGCAGTGCCATCACAGCTTCATGATTAAAACCTACACCTTTGAACTGTAAGCAGCTTTCCATTCTCACTACAAAGAATTACAGGTGATTTCAAGAGTCTAGAAGACTGAGACATGATTATTTCCCTATCCTAGTGATTTTCTGTATGTGCCATCTGTAATTGTTCCACTTAATAGAAATCAGCCATTCCAATTCAAAGCACATATTTTGGTATTAGTCTACAAAACAGTAATTTAAGTTACTTGTTTTGGAGGTAGAGCCTTTTGCCTTGAAGGTAGGCAGACTGCAGCCATACAAAGGAGCTCTTGCCTCCTGTCATATGTTACACACATTCAGCCTTTTCCACTCCTCCTTCTTGTAACAGCAAACTGATTGTTGGGCTCATGTCTACAGCACCTGGCCATTAATACTGTTCTGATTGTAGCCTCCATGCACGTGATTGGCTGCCTGCATCAATACAGTGGGGCAGACTTAAGGAAAACATGCATTAACCACATCTGTAACAGTGCTGGGTTTAAATGGGTTTATGCTCATATTTTACCTCATTTTACAACTCTGCAGAGCAGCAGTTGTGTCTGATGTTTCTGGGATGCTTAGCCCAGGACACTGAACAGGCGTGGGGTCTTTGGTGGCAGATCCCACCCCAGTACTGGTCACTGAGTGTTCCTGTGTGTGCCAGCACACATTGATGAGTGAGCAGAACAAGACAAGCCCAGGAGAAGATGGGCTTAGTACTGGTCTTAGGACTGCTTCTGGTGAAAATAGATTTGAATTTATTTCCATAGGATCAGGAATAAGATAAGCTCTTCCTCTCTGTGTGGGGAACTGCCCACTGGAGACTGGAGCAGCAGTTTTCCTGGAAGAACCCACATTTGTGATTTTTTCTTTGTTTCACAACCAGCAATTCTATCATATCATAAGCCAGTGTAACAAAGTACAACAGAATCAACCTTAGCCCAGCCCCCAGAGGTGATAAAGAGCACAAAGGGAACTTGGACACCAAGGAAGTCATCACATGACACACCTGAAAACAAGCACAACAACTCTGAGAACAAACAACACTGTGACCAGTGACTATTAAATTAATATAATGAATGCTTGTAACAAATCTGTTTTACACACTCTGGTCAGATCTGTTGTTATCTCCACCCTTTGTGCCCCACATTGGGCACCAAAAATGTCTGTCACAGTTTAACTCCATCCATCAATTAGGTACCATGCAACTGCTCATTCACCACCCCAACTTCCTGCTGGGATGGGGAGGAGGATGGGAAAAAAAGAGGCAAAACCCATGGGTTGAAGTAAGAACAATTTAATAATTGAAATAAAATATAATAAATAATAATACTACAACTGTAACGAAAAACAAGATGACCAAAACTGAGAAACAAAACCCAGCAGAGACAAGTGATGCACACTACAGTTGCTCAACCCACCCTGATGGATGCCCAGAATGTCCCCAAGCAGCCATCAGTGGCTCCTGGCCAACCTTCCCCATGGCTATGCTTGGCACACTGTTCTATGGTATGGAATGTCCCTTTGGCCAGTTTGGGTCAGCTGTCTCAGCCCTGCTCCCTCTCAGCTCCTTGTACACCTGCGCACTGGCAGAGCACGGCAAACTGGAAAATCCTTGACTTAGAGTAAGCAGTACTCAGCAACAACTAAAACATCAGTTTGTTACCAACATTGTTCTCTCACCGACTCCAAAACACAGCCCTGGACCAGCTACTAGGAAGAAAGTTCACTCCCAGCTGAAACCAGGACACAGATTAAAGCTAAAATCCAGCTACCATTATGATTTTAAAACCCAGCAGGACTCCAGATGTGTTTTATTAATTACTGCTATAATAAAAAATATGGTGTATTCAACCAGAACACCCATGTTTGTTTGTTTTAACATGAATTCATTGTATAATCAACAGGTTTTAAGATAACATCAAAGGTCTCGAAATTGCTTTTATAATCCAGGCTCTCTTCCAGGAAATTCAGTTGAGTCACATAAAAATAAATACCAAGGTTTCAATTATCAATTTCTGCAATATTGATTTTTTAATACAGCATTCAGCAGTGTGTATTATTTTCCAAATGCAACACATATGCAGAAGGCTAAGCCCCAGTATTATAGAGGTACCAAGTGATATTTTCCTGCAAGGCATTTGTTTGTAAAAATCTATATTTGGAACATAACTGTACAAGAAGTTGAAGTATCTGTTGAGAATATATGTAGTGTAAAAGCTGGTAGTTCAGAACATAATCAATTGCCATTGATTGTTCAGTAAACACATTCTACTCAGCACTGCTGAGCTTTTTACAAACAGAACACAGACAACTTCTGATTTGCTGGAAAAGGATTATCAACAGAAATGAATATACCTGTGATAGTGCACTGGTTGATATGTTTTTTGAAATAGGTACAAGTTGCTTTAATAAAAGTGTTGTCTGCCCAGATTAATGGTTTTTTCCCCTACCATTGACTAAATTTTAAAGGTCTTGCCAAAAAACACTTGAGTATTCATTTTTTAACCATCATGAAGACTTAAAGCCGGGATTTTCTGGTAACTAGCTGGTACCATCATTAGAACAAAGGATACAACACACATTGGAAACTTTATTTTTATAACTCTATTGTATTGATATTTGCTGTATAAAAGGTTAAAAAAAACCCTTACAATTAGCATTAGTCTACATCTGAAATTACAACTTTTCCAACAAGCACAGAAAATTATTTATAAATCACTGTGTCCACAAATGTTGCAGTATTTTGATTGAAATCAACCTCATTAAATAGGAGGAAACAGGCAAATATCTACCAAGTGACTTGCCTGAAGTCACAGTGTGTCAGTGGCTGAAATAAGAACACAGTCCTGCTCTCCAGTCCCTGTATCCCACTCCCTGGTCCAGCATGGATTGAGGCTCCACACCACGGAGCTTCTCTGGGTATAAGCCACAGGAACTGGCAGCAGCTGGAGAGTGCAGGAGAGATGGAGATCCCTACAGGGGGGTAACTGAAGGTTACACAGGGCTCTCATTGTGGTCTGGCAGCATTCACACTGCAGGGCGGGATGGTCCATAACTGATCCAAGCTGCCCAGTGCTCACAGAGAGTGTCACTCCCTGACCCTCACAGAAGCCCCAGTATGGAACACCAACACCCTCGTTCTTTCCGGCAGACCATCAACTGTGGCTGAATTAAATATCCCATGACACAGCCCCCTCTCTCCTCTGGCAGCAAGAGAAAATCATTACAACTACAGGCAGTTCAGATTCATTGTTCCTGTAACATCTGTGACTGTTGTTTCAGAACTATAACACTATTTGAAAAGGTACATTGATAATAAATTAGTAACAGATTATCCTTTTAGCACAAATGCTAATATACTGCATTTTAAAAAATTATAATTTCTTTCTTAGTCTACCACTAAGTGTTTTAGAGACAACAGTAACAGCTATGTTACTATCCTAGGGCTCTCACCAATTTACATTCATAACACAATAATTTATTTGTAATAAACTGAAGATTCATGGATATTTTGTTAATTAAGATACTGGTATAGGAGCAACCTGCCTTTAATAATTCTTTGAGCATCTCCAAGTTCAATTAAATCACATTGCAGTAAAACATTCCAAGTGTGCAAACTGTGACAGTGACTTCTGTAAGAGATTTTTGTTAAATAAACAAAATCATCACTATTTGAAAAATCAATCTCAGTAGAAACCTATAGAGATAAAAATCTAACATCTAATTTTTGAGAAGTGAGGGAAAATGAACACTGGTGAAATTATTTGTCTCCCTTGGCTCCTCCTAAGGGAGGACATTTTGTCAGCTCCCAGGGAATGTTTTGCTGCACTGGCTGTGTGCAGCCAAGCTGTGCAGACTGAGCGGGCAGAGAACCTCCTGCTGGGAGTTTTAATGTTTTGGTACAGATTCAGTGCAGCAAAGTCGGTCTAGAAACAGCCATGTCACAGAGAGAGAAAAAAAAGAAACGCCAAGCTGCTGAGTCTCTTCGAGGCTGAGCTCATGTTTCTATATGGAGATTCAGTTCTGGATAAAACAAATGCCTAACCTTACCTGCAGTGAAACCCATCACGAGTGTCTGGATTACTGCCTCCTAAATGTGATCTGCAGATTGTGCTCATCATCATCAGATGATACACAAACAGCTGCTTAAACCCTCTAATCTCATGCATGAACAGAAGCAACCAAGGGAAGAACAAAATGGAGAAAAATCAAAACAAACATTCAAAGTGACACTTAATTTTTATTTGGCAGTAAATAAAAATCACTGTGGCAATATTCTACAAGATGATCACTGGAGTTTAATTATTTGCTAGGTGGCCATAGGATTGGAAGGAAAATTGAAAAGTATTAAAATATGCTTTTAATACACTGATCATCCAGAACCATTGTTTTTTACCTTTTTTTTCTGCATTGCAGGCAACAATTATAAAAGCAGATCAGAGAATTCCCCATGATACTGTATATTGATTCAGAAATGAGATTTCAGCTAAGGGTCCATTCGCACAGATTTAACTACAGGTTTGGGATCACTGAAGTGTCTGGTTTGTCCCTTTCTGCAGTATAAAACAGATTATTGAATTAAATTAGCATATCACAACTTCACATGATAACTTCACATTAACTGAAAGGTGAACAGACAAAGTTTTTAACAGTTAAAACATTTTTTTCTTTCCCTTTTCTTGTTTCTCTAGGGTGCTTTTCAAATAAGTTAAAATAAATTTATGGCAAATGATCAGTATGCTTAGTTTTGCATATCCAAAAACCTACCAATCTTCCCTTCTGAAACCCTACAGATACAAAAAAAAAAATCTATTATTCTTAGTAACATTTCATGTTGTCATACAGACTTTGGTGTACTTCATTCCAGCCAATAAGAAATACACTAGAACATGAACAATATGGTAACAGTAATGAAGATTTTGAAGTCAGTATTTATTTTGGCACACTTTCTAAGTATTAAATAAGCTTATCTTTATATGTTACTACTTCATGTTTAAAGTTCAAATGGTATTTTTGGAAAGCAGTTACATTCCAGCTTTGATTAGTGTAGCAAATGTATTTGAAAAATGCTTTGTACCAGGTATTTTGAGGTATATTAAAATAATTTTTGAAATGCAAATTTTCACGACTCATTGAGGTAAACAGGAAAAAGAGATGCACCAGAAATGATCGAGAGGGATTCTGGGCTAAGGAATAATCCTGAATTCCCTATTAAGGCAAAAACATAAACCACAAACAGGAATTTTGCCAGAAAATAGAACAATTGTCTTTCAGATTTCCTTCAAATCAATCTCCTCATATTTAAGGGAAAAAAGGCAGCTGTGAATAAGTAGGCAGAAGAATTCAACCTGTCTGTACCTTATAGTCCTTATTAACCTCTCTGATCCTCTCAGAGTTCCACATCTTCCAGTCTAATGCCTTTCCACAGGCAACCAACCACTGGACAACAATCACATAGGTCCACAAGTTATAAATACAATTACAGTATAGTGATACCCAAATTTCAGTGATGTCAGCAGAATTTACAGTCAAAGTATGCAGGAAGTGCAGAGGAAACCAATCCCCCAGTCATACAAAACAGTTTGCTGAAAATATGAAGAAATCTTCTTCTGGGAGAAAATCAGCAGAGTAGAAAAAATAAAATGCACCTTCCTTGAGTTTTATTTTGACTCTGCCTCTTCATCCATGAATTCAACGAGTGGAGCGTGTCTGTTGGCCTGGGCACCTTCTTGGAAATTAACCTTTTTTATCACTCCTGCCTTGGGAGCCCTTATGGTGTGCTGCACAGAAATACAGCCAGAGTGAACAGCAGACAGCTCAGGGGTTTTCCTCCTCTCTCTCTCTCCCCAGCAAATGCTAATATTACTTCTTGGTGCAATTTAACACATTTAATTCTTTCCTCTGACATGTTTTATTTTAAACCTTCTTTTAAACAGTATCCTAGTCCATTTTCAAGTTTTATTTTCTCATGAATATTCGATAAGTATATGGAGGAGAAAAATACTATATAATGCATTTATATGAATTATCATCATCATATGAATTATCACCAGTATGAACAGCTAACTGTTATTTCACCTCACTAATACTTTTTGTTGTTGTAATAAATACCAAACAGAAATAATACAGTTTTAATCCAAAATGTTAATCAGAGAGCAGATTTGTTCCCTTAAGAGAAATCTGAAGATTTACTACAGATATTTCTGTTTTCTGGCCAGGAGGGGTCTTTAGTGGGTAGATATTTGGCAAAATGCAGATGAAATACAAATACAGCTAGTAATGACAGTAAAGGAACAGCATGCTTACACACCAACCCCCAAACTGGTCTGCTTGTTCTTGTGCCAGGTTAGTTTTATATTATACCTTTCCTTCTTGGTAGTTTCCTACATGGGGTTAGTCTAATATCAAAACATTTAATATCAGATATTAGATCCTCCCATCTAAGGACTCAAATAATAACTTGCTTTTTAAATTTTACCTTTTTTATTTCAACAGCACTTAAAGAAACTCAAATAATGTCAGTCTGAGATATCAGCTGAAAAGGCACAAACACATTTAGCATCCAACTGCAAAGAATTTTGGGTGTAGGTTTTTTTTTAGTGCACACAGTTGTTTTATTCCATGGAATTTGAGTGTAACTAAAAAAAGAACATGATAAGGGAAAGGCAGATTTTCTCAACAGTGATAGTTCTGCCACCACAAACTGAGATTTATTTTAAACTAATAGTCAAAGCAAACCAGTTCAGGCTACAAAAACTGTAATTCAAGCAATCTGAGCCACAGTAAAGCTGTGTGACAAGGTAAAATGGCCAAAATGCCAGTCCTCTGAATGCTGTGTGGATAATTATACGGAATCTTTAGTGTGCTCCTCCTAAAACTTTTTGTAAATAATAACAAAAAGATTATACACAAGAAGAATCCTGTGCATATTTATGAAGTCCCCATTAGCTAAATCTCTGCCTGAAGCAGCTGCAGACATCCATGTGCCTGCATCACAACCAGGGAGCAAGAGATACACCAAGACAGTTTTCTGCTAGAAAAGTCAGAGGAGGGGAGGGGACAGAAGGCCTGACACCACCACCCAAATGCATGTTAAAACAGCTGCAGAATACCATGGATTATATAATCATCATTTGTTAGTAAACTGACAGCAAATATAATCCTCTGAAATCTAGTCAGACACAACACTGATGTTACAGCAGATGAAGTGATACTGACATCTGCAAGCTGCACTCTACATCATACTTCAATAATGCAACCAAAAATTATTAAATTTTGACTAGACTTTTATTTTCTCAGTAATTAAAACCTTTATATGTCACTTACCTCCATTTTCATAGCTATCATAACCATTAGAGGGTCTCCAATCTGAACCTTATCCCCTGCCTTCACAAACACCTGCAATTCAAGAGAAAATTGGGGGAAAAAAAATCATTTATCTCTGTACCATTCAAAACCATGAGCTGGATCTTGACTAACACAATCCACAGAGTGAGTGTGGTTTTGAAAAACAGCCTCATGTTATCTTTATTTTTGTTGATCTGGGTATCTTGAGTTCTCTAGATAGGGAATAGTTCTAGACAGATCTCTTCAAGGGAAGGCAGAGCCAACAGAAAGAGGGTCAGTACCAGCTGCCAGGATGACCAGGAAGCCATTTACCTATCAAAGAAGAAACATTAGAAGAGATGATGTATATTCTACCCTTTCTGGACTTCAGCAATTCTATTTTGAGAAAAGTGCAGGATGTCTTCCTGGAGCCAGTCCCTGAAGTCTTTAGAACAACATCCAGAAAGAAGATGGCAGAAGCCACCTCGTTTTTCAACAATTACTCGATTTGGAGTGTTCATTCAGTACGTCAGAGTTCCACGTTCCATGTACTCCACCCTTCATGCCTTTTTATTAGTGGTTGAATCCTTCAACCACCAACCTCTCCTGAAAATCTCTGCTGAAACTTTGTCACTGTACAGAGAAATACACAAGACTTGCTGAACTAAAGGGAAGAAATAAACACATAGCTTACAAAAAAGGCATTTCTGAGTATTTTTTTTTGCAAGTGCATCTAGCATCTCATTCTTTTGTTAGATAAAATGAATCAAACAGCCTGTAACACTTCAGGGAGCTTTGAGTTGGGAAGTAATTAAGATGAAAAAATTAGTTAAACAGTAACATTAGTTCAGATCTTCCAGAGTTTTAGAGAAAAAAGTCTGGAAGCCTTAAAAAGTCCTGTGTGGCTGCTGAAAACTCCGACTAAACAGGGCTTTTTCCAATTAGAAGCACTGACATTTCTTTCAAGCCCAAATTCTTTCCTGGCAGTACAGAAGCACCATTTCAGGAAGAGTGAACTTGGAGATATATATTGGAGAATTCATTCAGTCATTTATTCATGTTGTTGTAATTACCTTTTCCACTGTGCCTGTCATGGGTGCTACAGCTCCACTTTGCTCTGCCCCTGAACTCACTGCAGACAAGTATTTGGGCACAGGGAGGCCAATCTGAGCACTGCCTTCCTACAGAAAGGAAATCCAGGACAGGTGAGTTAACAACATGAGATAATAGCACCAGCAGATGGGCTGACACACAGGGAAAGAACAGATCCAGCCTTAGGCAAACCAGTCAGCTCTGAGGGCAGCACACTCCGGGGTCAGGGCAGCAGTAGGACTGTCATGGTCACTGCTTTGCCAGTGTCTGCCTTGAAAGTCCCACCTGCTGCTGGAAGGACCAGCAAGGAAGGAACAACCCGTGACAAAGCAGCTCCACGTGGATCTTTGTACAAACACTGTATTTGGACCTTCCCTGTTCATGCATCAGCAGCACAGAAAGTTTTTGAAAATGCATAAAGGCTGTTTGCACAGGGGGCAGGCAGGTTGCTGTGACAAGCAGGAGACACATTGGCATCTTCATTGCCAAGCATTGCCAGTGAGTGCTTCACAATTTACAAAAAAATCAATCCAGTGCTAAATTTAGTCAAAAATTCTCACTGTAATTCAAAATCCCTCAAGTCCTCTCAGAGTTGCTTTCCAGAGTTTCCCAAAGACTCATTCTTCCCACATCATTCCCATGCCCTAAAATCCTGTGATTCTTTCTCAATCACTCACCCCAGACACCACTCTGAAACCACAGGAAAACTGAGCTTTGCCATTCCAGCATGAGTTATTTTGTCCTCATCACTGGAGCAGCAAAGTTTTTGCTGCATTCTGCTGAAAACCTTAAGGGGCTCAGATAGAGGTTAATTACTGAAACTAATAAATAATAGTTTATTTATTTAGATTATGTTATTATTGAGTTACTTTAAGACCTTGCAGTCTTTTTAACTGCGAATAAAAAATTACCAGCCTAATAATGCAAATTAGCGTAGCTCTTCTTTCAAATGTCATTATATGCATTTATGCAATGCATACAATGCCATGCTACCTCATAATCCCATTTTTTAATATTGGCTGAAGTTATCCTTCCTCAGACCATTATTGATTTATTTCTTGTCATATATATGTAACTGAAATTAAAATACCAGTTACAAGCACTTTCAAATAACTGTCATTTTGAAGTACTTGCTACTGTTCTGTGACAAACTTAAATATCTGATAATTTTAATATTTTGTGTTCCCCCCTTCTAAACCATCATTTCCAAGTCTGATTCACCAACTATTTTTTACCTTTCCAAAAGTAATTCATTTTCTCACTCACTGACCATAAGCAATGAACTTCTAATTAGAACTATAAATCCACCAAGTATCAAAACATGATAGGTCAAAGTAAGAAAATGAAATTGTGATTCTCTTTCACATTCTATTACAATTTATATTGTTCATTTACATGGATAAAATTCTGACATTTTAAATTTGTGAAAATAAAGAAAGGAACTTCACCGGGAAGAAGAGATAAATGGTGTTGTCCAAAATGACCAGCTTGGACTTAGACACTGTTCCATCTACTGAAGACCTCAAGTAAAGTGAATCACCTTCTTTCAAGATCTCTCCAGAAATCAGGAACGTTTTATCTTGAATCTGAAAGTTAAATGCTTTTATAAGGACAAAGGTTAACCCTTCATGAGCAATAAACCAAAAGATTGTATTTGTACCCTCATAACCTGTGATTCTTCACAGACAATTCTGGGATTTAAAAAAAATTTAAATCTTACTTATCATTTATTTTTCAGTGAAGAGACTGTTCTGTATCCAATACAAACAGCTCAGCAAATTACCGAATATGTTCACCCAGGCCAATTTTTATCTTAAACAAAGAGGTACTATTTCTCAAGAAAAACATTAAAAACCACCACCCCAGAATATTCAGTTTAGTGATGCTATTAAAATCCAATATGTTTAATTTGTCCTAGCATCTTGACTTTCTTCAAACTGAAGAATCCCTAGCATTCAGCAGACATCATATTCCACAATGTCTACCAGAAGACAGGTGACTTCCTCTGTTGTGGAAGCTTGCAAGACAAGAACTACAACATATTCAGAAAACCTACAAAGGAACAAAACAGTAATGGAAACAGTGTCAATGAGACAACAAAACTGCAAAAGAAACACCAAACAGAAAGGTCATTTATTTGTGAGTAACCCTTCATCCCTTCCCACCCTTTCCTTCAGTGGAAACTGCACTTGTACCACAACTGCAGCACACAAAAACTGTAAGAATAGAAACATTTCACTGATACGTTTACTTCTAAGTCTGACATCACTGAGCACAGAATCAGAGGCTTGCTGGTCTTCCAAGATGGTACAAGTAGAAATAAAACTCAAGTCTTCATTAATATAGCTGCAAACTGTTCTTCCACTGAAAACATGCATTGAAAGGATGACACTGATCCCTGAGCAGAAAATCATTTGCTTGAGCACTGAGTGCCTGCCAGTTCTATGGCCCAGCCACCTGCTCTGATTGATCTGCCTCAGGACAGGTTCTGTAACACTCCAGAGGCACTGTCCTCCTCATAATTAGCCCCCACTCATGTCTTTACATCTCTTATCTCCAGCTGCTCTCCATTTCCTTGCCAACCCCCATTCTTCCTTCTTCCCCAGAAGTCTGCATTGCCCTTCCCCCAATAAATGGTCCCTACATCCCTTCTAGCCTCTTTTCATCGTTGCTGACTTGACTTATATGAGATAAGCCCCAAGTGTAAGAGCTCTCAGGCATTACATAGATAATCAACACACACAAAATACCCTGGGTATTACTGTAGGGACGGGTGTTATCTCAGTCTTTGTATCAGTAGAAGTAAAGGTTTGAGTTACCAAAGTTGTGGTTATACCCTTGAAAGCACAGTAATCTTATCCCTATTTTTCTAGTACACTCATCTCTATACACTCTAAGCAGTTCATAAACACTTATTCTTTTAATTCCCCTTTTCTGAATATTAAAAGAAGAAGCAGAACTACAGAGACGCTGCATTCCTGAGTATGCATCCATTCTGGGTGCCAAACCTGAGAGAAAAAGACACTCAGCTACAGGTGATGCAAGAAGGAATATTCAACACCCAGCCAAACACAACCCTCTTAAGCCACAACTGGAGACTCTCCCATGTGCACACGCAAAATTATCTACATCTAATCCATCTTGAGCTGTATACTACAGGAGCTCTATAGCATGGACAAAGAAGCCAATTCTATGGGGTATCATTCAATTATCTAACCAGAAGATTCCTCATCTCATTTGGTAATCACTCTCCAATTTCCATCTTCAAAATAAAATGTTATCTTGTAGATAATGCTCTAGAAAGCTTTTATTTATCCCACAGGAGATCCATTCTCATGCACAGAATAAAGCAGGAGTCCTGTGGAAAAAAAGTCTTTTAAAATGCAGATTTAAATCAAACTTCCCATGTTTTAGAAAGACAAATTTAAAAAGGAAAATAAAGAATAAGACCTTTAAATACTGACAATACAAACAGTTTTCTTAGTCTTATTTTCAGAAGGATCTTAATAGCTCTTCCATGCCAACCCAGCATCTAGCACAGATAATTTCAGGTCAGAGTAACAGTATATAGCAATGGATACAAGCAAACTAAAAATAGAATCCTGGATCTGTAATCACCACGCAGCTTTAGTAACAATTAACACCGAGACATCTACAAGAAAGGGATTCTTATCTAAAGAAATATCTGAAAAAATTGTACTTGTACCTGCATTTTGTATGACCCATCTTGATTGTAACTTACAGCTACATCCACAACTGTTCAATAAAACAAAATATGCACATGTGAGTAGATTTAATTATAGTGTCTAGAGAATGATTACATGTAAACAATATCAAGTCTTTTTTTATAAAAATGCAGCCCATCAACACTAAGAAAAGAACAAATATTTTCAGATTAGCTTACTATACACTGCAGATTTCATACTGAACTCCAGACAATTTTTCTTTCAAAGATGAACAACTGAAATTATGCTCTGAAATTTGTACTAAGTTATCTGGACAAAAAAACAAGTTTGTGAGGGGAAGAAGTACGGAGCACTTTCACACCAAAATGACGTTTAAAAAAAGTCAGTGGCACTCTGCTCTTTTTTAAATCTCAACCTCATTCATTTAAATGATGAACATTAATTAGTAGTCATTTGAATTTGGTTTACATGTCCTCAAGATGTAATAGTGTGGATTAAACATGGAATTCTGTGAATTCCCAGGTTACACTGCATAAAACTCATACTGCTTCTATGCTGTTTCTTAGCTGGAATTTTCAAGCATCAATTGAAATAATTTTATCCATTAAGTACCTCCTTTCCCTCCACACACTTTTTTATTAACTTACTGTTTTCCCCATCCAGCAGAGGCAGTTTTCTAGTGTAACATATATTTATTCTTCTACCAGTGCTGGATGCAAATGGTGAGAATTTATCTAAAACACAAAATACACAAATACGTTATTTTCATTCTACTTCAGCAAAACATAACACTTAGACCTTCAAATCACTGTCCTACTGTTACTACCATCATATTTACGTATTTATATTGCACAGAAAAGATTGGGGCACTGCTGTAGTCACAAAGAGTGACAATCCTTTCATCTTCAACACTGAATAAACTGATGCTGTGTAGCCTACAGAAAAAATGACACAAGAAGCACTAAGAAGGGCACTGGCTGTTTTCCACCAACACATCCTTGAACAGGACCAGAGAGCATGGGAATTCAACTACACCACAGCAGGTCCTAATCAACCTTTAGGTGAAGGTTCCATTAAACCCCACTGCCTCTCCCACTCTGACCAGAGTCAATTTCATGTCTGAAGACCTTGGGCCAGCTGTAGGAATAACAGAGGCAGAAGGTCGCTGTTTGTGCTTATCATGAGCAAAGAGCTCACAGTGTCACTGACCATGAATCCCAAGGTCTTTCAGATAGTGCCCATCTGAAGTGCTTTGGGAAGTATTCTGGACATTACAGTGGTGATATATTCCATATCTGTCCCTTAACAAAAGTTATAGTCTGCTCTGTGTGTAAATATCTGGGAGATGCCAGAATGCAGAACCCTGAGCAGGCACAAAACAGGGCAAAGAAAGAACATGCAAATTAAATAACTGCACATGAGCTCACAAAATAAAACAAAAAAAACAATGGTCCTTACCATCTGATTGATCTCTAAAAGCATCTGTTAGCATTTTCTCTTTCAGTATGAGCCCGAGAGCTGCCTGACACATAACTTCATGTGGAGTTGCCTTTTTGGTTGGAAATAGTTCATCATGGTGTTGAGGAATGAAATTAGTGTGCACATTTCCAGCCTCAAACTGTGGGTGTCCTGACAGGCTCAGTAAGAAATCAATATTAGTGCTTAATCCTACAATCTGTAAAGAAACAGAAGCATATTGCCAAATTGAGTTATGAATATGCACCTTTCTGCTCACAAAGTTTATCAATAAAATGTAATTCATTCAGCTGGTCTGTTTTGTTATCAATTAAACCATTGACTGTAAAAAGACAAAAAACCAAACCAAACCAAAAACCAAAAACCCAAGAGCTGCTTTTTCAAAAGCACTCTGTTTTCTAAATACTGCCTTTCTCCACTGTGAAATTGAGGAAAGTTTCCCAGCAATAGTAACAGGAGATAATTTCAGAAAAAACCTTACTCTTTTAGATATTCAGAGTGTGATTTTCCAAAAGAACATTCCTAACCTGACAAGTGCATCTTATTAAAAATGAGTTACAATAGTTTCAGTATCCCATATTTGATCTTTTAATAACAATAAGTGGGAAGAGGGTCTTTTAAATTTACTAGATACTATCAATTTCCATTAGGTATTGCAAAATACCTAATGAAACAACATAATTATTTTAGAGAAATCAGTGAAATTGGTAACTATGTTATGCTGTCAACATTTACTGACAGAACTGCTAAGAAAATTCTGGAAAAAGCAAGAAAATTCTTTTATCTCTTTCCCTTGCAGTAAACTTCATTTTTAGCTAAAACAACAAGGGCCCAACATTTTCACTACCTCAGTCTCATTCATGTTATTGATTTAAAAGTGCAAATTAATTTTGCACAAGTAATATTCAGTCTCACCTCAAGCCAAACCTTCTGAATTACACTTTTGAAAACAGTTGTAATACCTGTAGTTTTCATAGGGGAAAAACGAACGTTTCTTAAAAAGAACTGACAGCATATTTCTTTACCACATGTATAGTCTGAAAATTTAGTTCTTTTTATAAATTAAAAATTACAAGCAAAGATTGTCTGACACAAATTCCACCTAAGAAACCCTTTAAGTTTGAGAAAGCTTTTGAATTGCAATTGAAAATGTTGCTTAGCCTTAGTCTTCTACAAAGTCCCAGGTGCATCACCCAACTGAAGACATCGCACACTTAAAAAATCTATGTGTAAAACTGGGCTTCACACATTTCTACTCACTCCACCAATGCAAACAGTTTGCAAATGAGGAAAAAATACAAGTTCTGCAAAGAACTAATGAATTTGAAATGGTAGTGGCAATGTAGGCTCCCTCTTAGAAACCACTTTTGTTTTACTGCAGTATTTCATGCATGCTTTGACCGCTCAAGCTGTGACATCACACTTACGTTATACTGGTGCAAACTGTAGCGCAGCTTTCTGAGAGCTGCCTGTCGGTCCTCAGCCCAAACAACCAGCTTTGCAATCATGGGGTCATAATGCACAGAAACCTCATCACCTAAAATGTGGCAATAAAACAAAAATGCTGTAACATGAAACCAAGTATTTGTGAAAGTTGGTAATACAAAGTACTGGACACCACACGACATCCACCTCGGGCACAATTCATGGCCACATTTCTCTCAAGATTAAAGTTGTTCAAGGATATGATGATGTGACCTGGCATTTCAACTTCAAGGACAACTCCAGCACTGACTTGTATAAAATCTCTGTAGAGGTAACATTATTCAAATTCAATTTTCTTTATTGCAATCAGAATGCAGGCTTGCTAAATAGTGAGGAGAATATCATCATCGTGAGCCAATGGACATTAATTTGTGTCCAGGTAAAGAAGAGGTAAATAAAATATTCAGTGATTGACCCAAAATACATGGAAAATCACGAGGAAGAATAATTCTGTAGAGATTTGTCTTTATAACAACACTCTTTCAGACAAACTTATTTAGGCCAAAGAGGGAAATGCTTACAAAGAAAAGTTCTTGATGTTAATTATTTCTTCTTCCATCACTGCCTTCAGTTTTACCTTGCCTGACTCCAGTCTCTATCCTGGTGAAACGATCTGCTGGGGGGGTGGATAAGTGCAACAATGGCCCAGCTCCTGGCATAAAGTTATTATTAGGGTCTTCAGCATATATTCTTGCTTCAAATGCATGGCCCTGGAGCAGGATCTCTTCCTGCATTAGAGGAATCTTCTCTCCTGCTGCAACCTGAAAATAGTAGGTTTTTCTTTAATGCAGGATCAATATTCTGGAGTGCTGATATACGAAATATTAACTATCTTCTAAACATGAACAACCAGAAAGCACATTTTAAAAAGCACAAGGAGAAAAAAAGTGCCAAGACCACTGAACCTTTCCACCTTCTCTCTCTCTTTCTTCCAGTGCTGTTTGATCCCTGTTCTAACTCAGGATTCAATGCTCAATTTCCATGCCCAGGTAAGGAAGACAAATGTTCCTTCTTTTTGCAACAGCATTTGCCATTTTAATTTTCTTTCTGATTACACTAAATACTTCCCCACCTTTAATCTCAACTACTTAAGCTGCTGTCTCTCAGTTTTGGATTTATCCAAACAGAATTGGTTTTTATTTCAAGTTCCCTAATACCCAAAACTTCCTGTGATCATTCGAACATGTGAGTAATCTCTGCAAACTGGGTGTGTGAGGAAATCCCCTGCTCAGCTCACCCCACTGGACATTTATTTCAGAATGTGGCTATACTGGTATAACACCAGACATACATTTTTGTGAAGATTTTTCCTCCTACAGCCTGATGCAAGAATGATTTTTGGGCCACAGATACATTTGAATTAGAGTTTTAAAAAACTTTCAGCATAGCAAAGGAAACATCAGGACCCTACTCCCTCTCACTTAAAACCAACTCTGTAATGTCTCTTAATGTCTTAATGTACACTTTAAAAATGTTTTCTCCCTACACAGCTGGGAGAAGACTGGTTGAAATTCAGAGCACCTACACAATGCTCTACATCCAATACAGCAATGTGAGATGTTCCTGTGGAGCAAAGGAAACTCTACCCTGACAGCTGAGCAGGAGATGAGGATCTGGAAACCCATCTGGCCTCTCACAAGCCGTGTCATAGAGCACTCAGCAGGAACTCTACATGTAAAATCAATTAACACTCACCCTAAGCTGCCATTCCACCAAGTCTGTTCCAGTGATCATCTCTGTGACTGGGTGTTCTACTTGCAGCCTGGTATTCATCTCCATGAAGTAAAAATTATGTTGGGAGTCCATAATAAATTCAACTGTTCCTGAAGTATTTAACAAAAGCACACTTCACCAAAGAGCATCTTAGGTGTCCATTTATGGAAAAGACACCTAAGGCACTTAATTCAATTATGCCAAGACTATTATTTCTAAATCAGACACACTGAATTTCATTAAATTCTATACCCATAATCTAAAAGGGTCACAAAACTGAGGTCTGAACACAGAAGGGTTGTTTCCTTGTACATTTACATAACCTGTGTTGTTTAGCAGCCATTCTCTACAGTAAGAGCTGCATTTCATTAGCATTTTAAAAAGTGCATCAAGACTGTTTGAAAGTATTCTGAATATTCATAGGGTGTGTAATTTTGTTTTTAATAAATATCCAAAGAAAGCAGTGAGAAAACAAAGTTACAAATCATTTTAGGAGGTTATTTTTCATCTGTGAAATGGTGTGGACTTAACAGCGAGTTGTGTTTTTCTTTTAAAGACTTTACTGTTTGCATATAAAGTGTTATCCTTCGTATGCTAGAAGAGAAATTATTTCCCATTTTCTCAGCTCAAACTTACTAACTCATAATGCTCACTTTCCAACAATAGTTGAGTTGATCAAATTATCTGCTCTGAAATGTTTTCTTTCTATCCTTCAGCTGCCACTGGTCTGGAGCTCAGGTATGCTAATTTAAATCTGTAATTACATCAGAATTAACTACATGATTACTTGTTTAAACCTCAAGAAAAATTAGGGATGTATGTCATACTCTAGAACAGATGCCATTTGCTTGAGACTTAAAGTCTCATTAAGTTAAAAGCTGCACCTCCCCAGAGTTACCTGCTCCCACGTAATTCACTGCTTTAGCTGCTTTGACAGCAGCTTCTCCAAGTCTCCTTCGAACCTCTGGACTAATTCCTGGCTGTAAATAATAATAATAATAATAATAATAATAATATTACAACCTATTGTTAAGTTTGGTGATATTAAACCTGGTATGCATGATTATTTTACAGTACTTAACAACTGTAGTGAAACTCTGATCTACGTTATACTTGAAATCTACACATTTCCTTGAGAATCATTTTTCTAAAGAATGTAGGTTTTTTTCAGTTAGAACATGTTCTGCAGCAAAACTAAAACAGGCCTGAGAATTACAAATAAATTATTACCCACTACATAAATTCAATGGGGGATAGCAATTACTTTAAAAACATGTCAGTTCATAAAAAATATTAACAACTTTCTGCTCACCCCTGGTGCCTCTTCAATGATTTTCTGATGCCTCCTTTGCACACTGCAGTCTCTTTCAAACAAATACACTGCATTGCCATGCTGGTCACCAAATACCTGGACTTCAACATGCCTGTTCCATAAAAATAAATGGTTTAATGTATTTCAATAAATCCCCAAACAGACTTTAAACTTGTACAGTTCAGTAGGATTTTTTACAGGTTTACGTGTCTGCCTTCAAATAAATGCCAAAAATGTAGAAGTGAGGCTGCTACTATGCAGGATTTCAACTGTTTTAGACTTACTCAATCTCCTAAATGAAAGAAGATTCCTAATATCAACTACTGCAGTGAAATCTCATAGGCTGTAGGATAAACAAGACACATCTGAAGGCTGCTACCTCTTTCTTTGTAATTATAATAAAAGTAAAACCCTTCACTATTAATTTGATAATGAGTATTTCTCTCATAATTTACTGTGTAGCAATTCACAAGAGACAGCAGCAGCCCTGGCTCAGGAATAACACTGTTTACTTCAAAACACCATTTCAAAGGACAACGATTAGGTGGCAGAATTTTATTCTATGCATAAAACTAATAAAAATACGTCACCATTGTGACAATCCCCAGATGCTGGCAAAAGAAATTCCCCAGCAATGAGTTTTTTCTCATGCCCACCTGACAGCATAAGCAGACCCTCAATTTCTTTAGAATAAATGCTCTTCTTACAGTGATGCTTCAAGAAAAAACAGATGTAAAGTACAAGAGTAACAAACAGACCTCTGTGAGAAGTTCTCTATAACAAATAAATTGGTGCAGTTTCATGGGCCAGGCATGAGCTAAAGACTCTCACTTCTGTTTGATATATCAAAATAGAGAAAGATTAAATAACTGGTTTAGGACACCTGAGGGCAGCAGAAACATCATCATAGTTTGACTCAGGTCTATAGTTTAAATATTAAAGTGGGTTTTTTTTTTCCTAGATGTAAATCAGTTTTAGAAAGCTCACTCTGCCATGTCTCCCAAGCAGTAGCATTTTAATTCCTGTCATTCAAATCAAAGCCACTACAAGAAATTCAATAAGTTATAAACAATTTTGACCAAATTAATCAACTTTCATAGTGCAAATCAAACATACAAAACCAATTTTTATCCTACGACTAAGCTAGTTATGTTTATTTAGCAGTAGAATAAACATCAGTGTTTATATTGAAACATCTATTTCTTGCCTTGGATTATCTACAAATTTCTCAATCAGCATTGCATCATCATTGAAAGACTTCTTTGCTTCTCTCCTTGCTGATTCTAGTTGGTCCAGAAACTCCTTTTCTGAATGAGCAATCCTCATGCCCTAAAAGGCAGGAAAAAATCTAATGGCAGGAAATGTCTAAAAATACAGCACGCAATGAAAAGCCTTGTTGCATACACAGAGTGAGAAATAAGCTTAAAAACAACACTTTCTTCCTTTCATAAACCTTAGCAGAATTGTGTATGAGCTTCCAGTAAGATAATCCTACTAAGTCCCACTTAAAGTGCCATAAGAAGTGTAAAAAATAGATATTATTCCATTGATACGTGTGAGCACAAAATTCAATTTTGTTCTCAAATATATTAGAAATTTTCCAAAATTGGCAGAGAAAAACTTATTTATTACAGAACAAATATAGCTATTTTGGAAATAACTAAAATTCTCTATATGTAATTTGTATAGACATTTATTTCAGAGCAAAATCAGATTTAGACTGGGAGTTCACTACACTTTAAAAAGTATCCAGACACAAAAAGGTACTTCTAAACATTTCTTATGCAACATTTAAAACTGTTAGCAAAAGAACTCACAGAAGCTATCATAGAGTAACAATTTAGGGCCATCTAATTTTGCACAAACCCAATAGGACAACTTTTCTGCTTATGTGATTTACTGGAGATCCATTGAAATAAACAAAATGCTTCCAGTTTATTCCAGCTACTTATCTTCTTCATATCAAAGGGAAATGATATTTTATAGTGCTACGTTGGCCATTAATGATAAATTTTAACAAAAAGTACTTTTGCAGTTTTTGTTTTCTTTTAGAATATCGACTTGCAGATCCTGAGACAGGGCAACTACAGCATGTGATGAACCGATGAGTTCCTTACCTTTCCTCCACCCCCACGGACAGCTTTAATCATCACTGGGTATCCAATTCTCCTGGCATGTTCCTTTAGACATTCATCAGACTGATCTTCTCCATGATAACCTTCAACAACAGGAACGCCAGCAGCAGACATTATAGCTTTGGAAGTGCTTTGACAGAACAGTTTGATATTTAGAATGATAATAATATTTTTTTCTTACTTTAAGCTCCAAACCTGGCTAATGTTCCCAATGTTAATCCTCTCCATGGAAATAGTTCCACAGTAGACCTCAACAGGACTACTTGCATAGGTGGGTTACACAGGATTGGACTGTAATTCAGCACATGCTTCAAACAGGAATTTTTTTTTTTTCCTCCTAGCAGGATTACACTTTAGCTTGACTGTTCTTTCCACATCATAGAGGCCAAAACCTAACATTTTCAAACTACAACACTGTATCCTATAATATTTAAAGTTGTATAAAGGAAAAACTCTTTTCATTACACAGGCTACATTCACACCACACATAAAACACTCCAGCATAACAACTCTAAATTTCAAAATGCATGCAAAGCTTGTTAAATTACTAAGGCAATTTACTCTCACATTATGAGATGATAAAAAAATTAATTCCCTCAAATTACTTTTATACAGTTCCTGTGTCAGTAATAACTTCATTTCCATATTCTTGATTTATACTTCATACCTTAGAAGTATTTCTTTGATCTAAGTAACTAAGAATAAGGTCCTCTGTGATGAACTAAACTTATCATTTTATATGAGCCACAGTAACCCTGATGATTTGGTGTTTCTTTTCCACTGCTCTTTTGACCCATCCAAACTGACTGCTGAACCCTTACCTATATTACACTGCAATGCCTCAATTCTGGAAGAGTAGAATCATTGCTTATTTAATTACTAAAATCCCAATCACTGAACAATCTTGACTGTTTATATCTCTACAGGAATCTATAAAGCTGGAGTTTATTCCTTTGGAGAAAACCATCAAAATACAATGCAAATTGACAGAATAAAACAATTACAGAGCAACTGGTCATTTGTTAACAAAATCAGCTTTGCCAAGCTGTAAATTGCATAACCAAGTAACAAATCAGAAATAGATACCTTTTAATACCCATATCTCTGATAGCAGATGAAGGTGGACCTATGAAGATGATTCCCTGTTGCTTGCACAGCTCTGCAAACTCTGTGTTTTCTGAGAGGAAACCATAACCTGGATGAATAGCCTAAAACAGAACGTTACCTATTTTTTGTATCAGTTTAGCTTAGAAAACTCAGAAACTTCATAGCGCAGTAAGGAAAAGCAAGATGAGCAAAAATAAAGAACTGAAGACAAGGAAGTAACAGAAAATGTAAGGCCCTGATGTCCTTACCTGTGCTGCTGAGACCTTGGCCACCTGCAGTATTTTCTCCATGGCTAAGTAACTCTGCTGTGAGGGTGGTGGACCAATGCAATATGCTTCATCTGCCTGTTTTACAAAAAATACATACAACAGAGACTGTTTACTAGCAAATTTAACCAAGTTTCTGAGCTAATTATATCACTTATCAGACTGCAGGTCAAAATCAATGCCTTTCCTCATGGAGAGGCTCAAGTGGGTGAAACAAATTCTGACTGTTTCCCCAAAACCACAGTCCATTCTCTAACCCCTGGCTGTCCAGAGTCAGAGAGCCAAACTTGAATGCATTTCCTGTAAAGCTGTCAGGTGCTGAGACAGAGACCAGGCAAACTTTTCATCCATTCACGGAAAACTTGGCAGTAGCTCTACAGAAGTGAAAATCAACTTTGCATCAGCACCCAAATCTGCTTTCACATGGAACTTATCAATGACAAATACTGTTATGAATGAACATCAGTCACAAATTTAATGAATACACTTCACCATTGCTACGTGCATGGAATTCCTGTCTGCTTCACTATAAACTGCCACAGACTTCACCCCCATTTTCTTGGCTGTTCGAATCACCCTGCAGGCGATTTCTCCTCGGTTTGCAATAAGGATCTTCCCTATGCTGTGACCTCCTGTTTAAAAGGATAAAGCACAGTAAGAAACCAATCCACAAAAACACTCCTGGAAACAAAGCAATTTTAAAATTCCGGTTTCTTTTACATTATTTATAAAGTTTATGCATTTCTTCAATGATTAAAAAACACATGCTTCACCCATTCCCATGCTACACCTGGGATTTTTTCCTTGGAGTCCTTATGCAGAAGTATGTTTAAGCTATTTTTATTTTCTTTTTTAGAATTCAAGAAATATACCCTAACCCTAAAAACCTCCACTTCTACATAAAAGCTGATGCTTATATAAGCATCAAATATGCTTATAGTTGTGCTGTGTACCTTCTGGACTAACGAGGAAACAACCAAACCTGTGTTGTGCCCCTCACAACAGAAATGTTTCACATTTTTTGAAGAGCAATGTTCCCCCTTGATACACAGTCACAAAGAAATAACAAGGTATCAACTTTTGTTGTTTTAGCTTTTTTAAGCAGTGACTTACAAGCTTCTACAAAGTCTCATGACAGCAACTACAACTCGATAGAAATATAAGGCCAGCACTGACAGGGACTTCTCGGTCAAAACTAAATAGCTTAAAACAAACCAATAAAATGAAAATAGATCTCCAAATTCTCAAAAGCAACTTTTTAGATAACACGACAACAGAGTGAGTTTAAATCATCTTGCTAAACCCCTTTACTCTCCTTCATATATTGTTTAAAACCATTATGCCTACAAAACAATTCTCACAGACTTTGCAACATTTGTATCAGAAAAGGACTCAGAGGAAAACATCACAAAAACAATCTTCATTACGTGCCATATTCCTAAACATGACAGATAAAATCATACAAAATGTTGTTTAAACATTAAAGATTCTGTTAGGTTAGCTACAGGTTACTGTTTCCAAAAACTGTAAACATACTGAACATTTATTAAAAAACCCTGCAGTCTTTCAGCAACTAATACTCCAAAACCGTCCACACGGCACAGCAATTTAAGCTAGTAACTAAAGAAGTTAAATTTAATACCTATCGTTGAGGCCCATTTCACAAATATTCGTATTTGGTTCCATTGCCTGTGCAATTATAAACAGACAGAAGTGTTACAAGGGCATATGAAGAAGTGGCAACTGAGCTACTTTTATTTTCAGGTGAGAGAGGGACAGCACTGAAACTTCTGATACATCTATTTACCTATAACAAGGGAAGTTGCTTAAACTATTCCAGATCTCTCCATAAGTACTTTCACTTGGACATAATAAAAATCATCCCCTTGCTTTTTTAGCAGCATTCAAACAGAAATAATCAAGGGGGTTTTTAAAAACAAACAAGCAAAAAACCTCTTTTTGGTGGACAGAATAGCCAACAACTCATATTGATTACAGAGAGGCCAACTCCTGAAGTATTTGGGAAAGAAGACATGAACACCACAAAGTAGAAAAGCTTAAAAAGGCAACAGGAGCTGTTTTTGTAGGGCAAAGGTGCAAGAGAAAAGAATGTGAAAGAGCAAGACAGAGCTGTGGAGACTTTCAGAAATGGAAAGTCAAACTTCAAATGATTAACGCTAACTAAATGAGATAGCGGCGGTGAGGTGGCTGGATACAACTGCGAAAGCAAACTCCTGGAACTGTTTTAATTAGTATGTAAATCAATGTCGGAATTTTGGCTCAAGTCCAGCATTCTTTGAGCGTTATCGGACAAAAAGACAAGGGACGTCCTCGGCACCACACAACTACAGCCCGGTCATAACAACAGGAGGAGGAATTGCTGCACGTCCTAAACATTGAACACTCAGCTGTCATGGTCACCCTCCCTGCGCACAGGCTGCGGACCCACTCCGGGGCCGGGGCAGCTTCACGGGCCCCGCGGCAGCTGCGACGATTCCCTAAAGCCCGGGAGGGTTTATTTGCTCTTCCTCCCCAGAGAGCAGCCCGGCTTTCCTGTGTGCCCCATCAGGCCCCGCAGAGCCCCTTCTCCTCCTGCCCGGGCAGCGGGCTCCGGACTCGCTGTGGGCAGCTCCCCCCGGGCGCTGAGGCCGCCCCCGGCCCGCCCCCACGGCTGCCCCC